>JBBPPG010000920.1:0-13623 GCA_038091855.1 Leccinellum luteum
TCACATGGAGTATCTAGCATGATCCAAATAGATATCAGAATTATGATTTCAGGTGTACCTGACAGCTATGCTAATGGTATATAAGAGTTGAGCAAACTGTCATCAATTTCCTGATGAATGGGAAAGGGAAAGCACGCGCCAATGTCGTGACGGATGATGTAGAGACGGCGCTAGTGAACCATTTCGAATCCCATGTATCTATTCAGAATGATGCCCAAATGGTAGCGGCTGAGGATGCCGAGTTTTCCGCTTATTCATGGGTTGCTGATTCCGGTGCAAGTGCACATATATGCGCCCAAATGGATGCATTCATGGACTATACGCCATTGCCCAAACGGACCATACAGGGTCTTGGGGGACGACCATTAAGGGTCCTTGGCAAAGGGACAGTGATACTCTCTACGTCCATTGGTGACCATGCTGCGACTCGGCGATTACGCCTCCCAGACACTCTGCATGTCCCAGATGCGCATGAAAATTTACTCTCGCTCGGACGTATTGATGTAGCAGGCGGACAGTATGTCTGCAAAGGAGGCCACATGGAAATTTACGATTCCAAGCAGACCTTACTCGCTACCGCCTTACTTCGAAATCGCCTATATTACCTGAATGTGCGGACGGTATTGGCTGATACCGCGCATGTGGCATTAACATTAAAAAGAGCATGGACCTGGGAAGAATGGCATCGTCGCCTAGGTCACATTGGCATCTCGGGATTACGACGGTTACACGGTAAGAATCTAGTTGACGGGTTCTTACTGAAAGAAAGCCCGCAGAATTTCGACTGTGAGGCATGTATTCAGTCAAAAATGACACGCGCACCTTTGCCTAAGGAGGCCAGCCGTCGGGAACGGGTACCCGGCAAGCTAACACATACGGATGTGTGGGGACCGGCTCGAGTCCCATCGTACCATGGGTACAGATATTATGTTTCGTTTGTTGATGATGCTAGTCGCCATGTCACGATCGCGTTTATGCGAACGAAGGACGAGACGGCATCTAAAGTGAAGCAATATATTAGCCTCATTGAACGGCAGTATAATTTTAAGCCACGGGCTATTCGCGCTGACAATGGTCGTGAATATATTAATAAAGATCTTCGCACATGGTGCTTAGATCATGGGATCGAGATCCAAACGACGGCACCGTATACACCTGAACAGAATGGCGTTGCTGAACGTTGGAATCGAACTGTAATCGAGTTGAGTCGGTCAATGACCTTTGCTCGTCAGCTCCCGCACGAACTGTGGCCTGAAGCTATGACACATGCCACTTACATTCGCAATCGTGCGTATACTCGTGTTATCCCTGACATGACTCCGTACCAAAAATGGACGGGTCGTCGTCCTGATGTCTCGTCTGTCCAAGAATTCGGACATCCAGTCTGGATCCTCAACGAGGGTTTGAATCCTTCTAAGTTGGGTCCGCAAGCGGGTCAGTTCATTTTTGTGGGATATGAGGACGGACCTCGTGGTGTCAAATACTTTGATGCTGCGAAGCGGACCGTTAAGGTGTCCCGCAACTACCGCTGGCCACTCCGTGTTACGCCGGATCTTCGGCCTGAGGGGGAGTGTCATGGTAACAAGCCTTCATCCGATGCTCCTAAGACCTCAGCTGATAATGGAACGGCGACCGGGAAACGCAAGCGAGAAGACGATGCTATGAAGACAAAGCGTCAGCACATGTCGATCGATACGATCGAAGATGATCACATACCTGATCTTTCCCCTGAGACCGATCCTGATGAGGATGATGAAATGGAGCGTCATGAGTCAGCCACACAGGCTGCTGCCGCTATATATGCAGCATTCAGTGAGACACATGTTGGTGGCAAAGACCCCAAAACACTGCAGGAAGCGATGCGTTCACCAGAGTGGCCCGAGTGGGAAAAAGCTATTAAAACGGAGTTAGAGACTCTGAATCGGATGGGAACTTGGGAGCTCACAGACGCACCCAAAGATAGAAAGCCCATCACGAACAAATGGGTGTTTGTACGGAAGTACAACAAGGACGGGCACTTAGTGAAATACAAGGCCCGCTTAGTTGCACGAGGATTTAGCCAAGTGCCGGGCATGGATTATGTATAATGAGACATTCTCACCTGTGGTCCGCCTCGAGACGATACGAGCCATACTTGCGCTCGCTGTCGCCGAGGATTGGGAAATCCAACAGATGGATGTTAAAGGCGCGTACCTAAATGGTAAGCTTAAAGAAGACATCTATATGGGTCAGCCCGAAGGGTTCGACGACGGCACGTCCCGTTTATGTCACCTGATCAAGACCATATATGGACTCAAGCAGTCCGGCCGCGAATGGAATGAAGAGCTTAATAACAAGCTCAGCGGCATTGGGTTTGAACGTTTATGCTCGGATCCGTGTGTCTATGTGAGACGAACGGAAACAACAATTGAAATCCTCACCGTATGGGTTGATGACTTATTGCTCTTTGCCAATGGCAAGGCTCTCATGGATGGCCTAAAAAGAGATCTGAAAGGGCTATTCGATATCACCGATCTTGGTGATCCGAGCAAACTAGTAGGTCTTGAGTTTACTCGCAATCGAGAGCAGGGAACGTTGGTCATCAAACAATCTACCTATATCGAGAACATACTCGAAAAGTATGGTATGCAAGATGCCAACCCCGTCTCGACGCCTCTTGATCCGAACGTGAAGCTCGAACCTCGTGAAACAGGTGCTGAGCCGTTATCCCAACTTGGGAACTATGCATCCCTGATGGGATCGCTGATGTACGCTGCGATAGGCACACGGCCTGACATCGCGTTCGCTGTGAACAAGCTATGCTCGTTCAATAGCAATCCCGACCTCATTCATTGGTCTGCCGCTAAGCGTGTGCTACGGTATCTAAAGGGTACTAAGGATCTAGGATTGGTCTATGCACAGAACAAATCATCCGGTGCATTTTACGGGTATGCGGATGCGAGTTTTGCCACTAACAGCGATCTCACATCGACAAGCGGCAATGTGTTTATCCTAAATGGGGCCGCCATCACATGGACCTCCAAACGGGAACAAATGCCAGCGTTGTCGACTGCCGAGGCTGAATTCACCTCGATGGCACGGGCTGCCAAAGAAATAATTTGGCTTCGAAACCTCTATACAGAAATTGGTTTCTCACCCGAAAGCGCCACTATTTTATACGGTGATAATCAGTCTGCAATCGCGATCGCGACGAATGCCCAGTTTCACAAACGAGCAAAATATTTTGACCTCCGAAATCTGCACATGCGAAAGCAGATTAAGATCGGTTGGATCACACTCGTTTATTGCCCAACAGACGAAATGACGGCAGATGTCTTGACGAAGGCATTGCCACGTCCGAAGCATTTGCTGCACTCCAATCGGCTCGGCCTACGCTCGGCTTGAGGGGGAGTGTTGAGGCCCATTAGGCTTGTGGCCTATTAGGCCAAATAAGAACAAGCGACGCAAGGCCGCCTAGACCGTCAGATGTGAGATGGCCTAGATCGTGATTTGTCTCAGCTGATTGCGACTGAGACTCCCGAAGAATAAGAGCATGATTCGGATTAGATAAACTGAGACATAGAGTAGTCATCTATAAAAGAAAACGCCCACCATAGGGGACAGAGGCAAGAGAGAGCATCGCATTTGCTCTGTCCCCGCCTCTTTTTGTCTGAGCCGAGCCCACGCCAGCTTATCCTTAGTACTCTGACGTGTCTGCGCCCTAAAAGGTTATGAGCCCCGAGCTCTAGCTTGGCACAGACATCATCTTCGAATCGACACACCATCATGTCCCATTCAGCCTCGCCCCTGACCCCTGCCACCGGCACTCCCATTCCCATTTCCACCACGCCGCCGCCTATCCCGCCGGCATCCCCACCTCCGCAGCCTTTTTTCGCCGCCGCTACCCATTCCAGTACACAGATCAGCGCGGCCACCCCAAAAATCGAGAAACTCAACGATGAAAACTGGCTCGCATGGACCAAGCGCATGACCACCATTCTCAGGTGGAAGAAAGCTTACGACGTTGTCATCCTTGGTCAACCGCGACCTCCCGACTCGGATCCAGCAGCGGTTGCAGATTGGGTTGAGAGGGACTACATAGGTCAGGCTCTCATCACTACTTCCATCAATGACGAACAGGTTGTCCATGTCTCGGACTGTGATACGTCCACCGAGATGTGGTACGCACTGCGCACTGTCCACGCGCCACGCGGTACCCAGAGCGTCTTGTCCCTCAAAAAGAAACTGTACCGCATGGAGGCAAGCGAGACCGACGACATCCCCCTCTTCCTAAGCCGCATGCGCAACGTGCGCAAACGCCTCTCCTTCTGTGCTGCGCACGTCGACGATGCCGAGTTCAAGTCCCTACTCGTTGGATCGCTTCCGGAGTCCTGGGAGGGTTTTATCTCTTCCTATCTTGGTTATCATACTCGAGATGCGAGCGGTAATCAGCAGGCGCAGAGTATGACCGTGCAGGAACTTATCTCGCTCCTTTCCGAAGAATACAGACGGAAACAGGGGCGGATGGAGTCCGGCGGTTCCGCCTTCATGTCTACTGCAGGCCCCTCGCAGCCAGGCCCATGCACTGTATGCGGCCTATCCAATCATGTTACTGCGGCATGCCGACACCAGGGAAAGCCCAAATGTCGCATCTGCGGTAAGCCCGGCCATCAAGAGGCCACGTGCTATCAGAATCCGCTGTATAAAGGTGCGGGAAAGGCGAAGCAGCCTAAAAAGGGTAAAAAGAAGCCCTATGGCACGGATAAGGGGAAAGGAAAGGCAAGCGCGAATGTCGTGACGGACGATGTTGAGACGGCGCTGGTGAACCACTTCGAATCCCATGTAACTATTCAGAATGATGCCGAAATGGTAGCGGCTGAGGATGCCGAATTTTCTGCTTATTCTTGGGCTGCCGATTCCGGTGCGAGTGCACATATTTGCGCCCAAATGTATGCATTCATGGACTATACGCCACTGCCTGAGCAGACCATTCAGGGCCTTGGCGGACGACCTATAAAAGTCCTTGGCAAAGGGACCGTGATACTTTCTACGTCCATCGGTGGCCAAGCAACTCGGCAATTACGCCTCCCCAATACTCTGCACGTCCCCGATGCGCGTGAAAATTTACTCTCGCTCGGACGAATAGATGCAGCAGGCGGACGCTATGTCTGTGGAGGAGGACGAATGGAAATTTACGATTCCAAGCAGACCTTACTCGCTACCGCCTTACTTCGAAATCGCCTATATTACCTGAATGTGCGGACGGTATTAGCTGATACCGCACATGTGGCATTAACATTAAAAAGAGCATGGACCTGGGAAGAATGGCATCGACGCCTAGGTCACATTGGCATCTCGGGATTACGACGGTTACACGGTAAGAATCTAGTTGACGGGTTCTTACTGAAAGAAAGCCCGCAGAATTTCGACTGCGAGGCATGTATTCAGTCAAAAATGACACGAGCGCCTTTGCCTAAGGAGGCCAGCCGCCGGGAACGGGTACCCGGCGAGCTAACACATACGGACGTTTGGGGACCAGCTCGTGTCCCATCGTACCAAGGGTACAGATATTATGTTTCATTCGTTGACGATGCTAGCCGTCACGTCACAATCGCTTTTATGCGCACGAAGGATGAGACGGCGTCCAAAGTGAAACAGTACCTTACCCTCATTGAGCGGCAGTATAATTTTAAGCCAACGGCTATTCGCGCTGACAACGGTCGTGAATATATAAATAAGGATCTTCGCACATGGTGCCTGGATCATGGAATTGAGATCCAAACGACAGCGCCGTATACGCCGGAGCAGAACGGTGTCGCGGAACGTTGGAATCGGACCGTGACCGAGCTAAATAGATCAATGATCTTTGCTCGTCAGCTCCCACATGAATTATGGCCAGAGGCGATGGCTCATGCCACTTACATTCGTAATCGAGCATATACTCGTGCAATCCCTGACATGACCACCTCAGGTACCACTTCTCGGTGGCAATAAGAACCCGAGAGGTACCCTTCCTTGTCGGGTGGAAATTAACCCGTGAGGTTCTTCCATTGGTCCGGCATCCCCCGATAGAATCTAAATATAACCTTCTGGGTTTGCCGGCGCGGTGAATCTTCCGCACAGCGCATCAAATCCGCACAGCAAGCGCTTTCGACCTTCTGCGATGGCGCACACGCGCACCGCACGCGGTACCTCGATGACTCTTCAAAACTGCTCGCGATATTCCAGCTTGGCAGGCTTATTCCTCTCCCAGCACCATGCCATCCCACCCAGCTGAGACTCGAGCCAATTTGCCTACCACCAGTGCAGGCTTTGGCGAGCATTTCACATCCCCGCCCCGTGTTCGCCATCCGAAGAAATCACGAACGTTGGTGACATTTCCAGGTCGCGAACGCAAGCGGCAACGCATAATGGATCAATTGCAAGAACTCCTCAGGAATGAACCGGTACCTGTCCCTCTATCCATCGAGTCTACGTTCACGTCACAGGCAATAGAAGACAATGATATAATCGAAGATACTCCCGACGTTGATTTTGAGCTACTACCCGAAGACGAGCCTGGTCCTCAACCTGCCAGTTCCACACCGCCGCCACCCCAACGATCGGGGGCTAGTACCCAAGCTAAAACCAATCACTTTGCCAGATGGCAGGCGACCATCCCCACCCTCGTTATTCCGTACGTCGCATACTTGAAACAAACGCTTGGGAAACCTGTCCGACCTCCGCCAATCACCATTTCACGCTGCGAGGCGGCTTGCCAGGTCAAAAAGCATCAACTCATAGGGCTATTTTACGACTGTAAGTCTGTCTTTTCGTTCGACGCGGCGCAGCGTAACCAACTACAACAGACTTCACGTCAATCACTGTGCACTCTTGTCAATGCGCCTCTTTAGGTCAAGTGCTTGTTTACCATGGCCTCTTTCCTACCGCCCCCTCCCAGCCTCGTCTTGCTGTTTCTGTGGAACTGCTCGCGTTCTACCGTGCATTGTTCGAGCGTTCATGTGATGCAGTAAATGTGCTGGCTATGGCGCTGCACGCGCACTACACCCGACGGGGTTTCCACATGATGGACAAAGCGGTTAGTTCACTCAAATTATCCCCCATGCAATAATGATGTTTCTGTAGGGAATGCCTGTTCAAGAACCATATCGCCGAAGTCTAGGCCGAGCCATCCAATGGTTCGATGTCCTGCAAATCGAACTCGAGAACCGTGTTGAGAAGATTCTCGCCCAGTGCCGCGAACATATCACCCACCCTGCTGCCCCTATCGGCAATTCCAGGGCACGGTCGCTGCCTGATCGCCCTGAAGATCACAATCACAATCCACAGCCAGCTCCATCCGATCAGGCACACACTCAGCGAAGCCGCCCTCACACGACATGTGACGCGCTTCTCAGTCAGCGTTGCCCCGCATGTTTCGGCGGCATTGTATTCGGCAGACCGCTGAAGGAAGGGGCAGATATCCAAGTTGCCACGGATGGCAACTGTCACCACCGGCACCGACGTTCTGCAGGTGACTGTCCAACCTTCTTTCATCCGCGGTACTTCCTCCCGAAATCCCAAGTCGATGCGGTTGGCAAACGCATAGAACAAGCACGCAAACGCCCTCTTCGACCGCGAACAGCCGCAGTACCTGATGAGGCAGTCGACCAATGTGAATCATCATATGAAGCCGCGGATGGTAAGAAGCAAAAGACTTCAATGGAAAGCTACGACGACACCGGAGTGATGGCACTTATCTGTCGACACGACATTCCACTGTTCTTTGCCAACATCGACACGCCCGGTGAGCAACAGAAGTATAGTATCACACTAATTGAACACCTCTACTCTCTTCTTCCACCGCAAGCCACTGTAGTGGTACTGTACGACGTTGGTTGCGTACTCGATCGATCGCTTGCCATGGTACGTCTTATGCAAATGCAAGAGCTCACAACTAATCCATCACACAGTATAATATTCTTGATTCCACCATCACTTCGCAACTGCGGTTCGCAACCACGGCAATGCATGCGTACGGGCATGAATGGGCCTGCCAACTAGGATATAATCCACGCATAATCGAAGGTCTTGGACTAACAGATGGCGAGGGTACAGAACGGCTTTGGTCGAGATTCATCAAACTCATCGGGATCGAGCGGTCCTCATCTGTGAGTCTCCATGACAACCAACGTGCTATATTTGCAACTCAAACTTCCTAGCGGCAGCGGCGACTCTGGCTGATTGACCGACAAGCCGCCTCCGTCGGAAGTGAAATGTTACGAGAACTGGGCCAATGGCTCAAACGACGACTCAAAAAAGGTATACGAGAACAAGGTGGCGCTGCACAGAGAGTACTTGACCAGTGTGGTGTGCCCGTCTCGGATCTTCGATCTCAGTGGATGGAACAACGCTCTGTGCAACTGTCCATACGCAACCGTAAGTCCATCGATCCTATCTCTGTATCATAACGCCCTCGCTCAACCAAACATGCCAGACGCTCCTGCGAGACTCAAGAAAGAAATCGACAGTGTTCTTGTCCTACAAGCCGAACTGGATTCATCAGAACGCGCATTACAAACAGCCCGCGCATCAATCGAAAAAGAAAAAGCGGTGGTGCCGGCATTGGAAGCACTGGACGGCATGGAGCACACCCACCGTGTTACGACTGACCCGGGTAGGGTCTGTCGTAGACTCGAAGTGGTACTAGGGTTGAAGCTGGGGACGAAGGTCAACAGGACCTAAGGCTGGGGACAGGGGATACGGAGGTCGACAAGACCTGAGTAGACTGAACTCCGAGTGCTATGGGGATCGGAGGAGACGATGGGCTAAGAGTCTCAACGTTGAGAAGCTCTAGGACTGAGTAGGCAAAGCCTAGGAGGGACTAAGGACGAGGGTGGCTAAGAGCGATGATATTCGAGTAGCTCTAGCTTAGGGTTACATGTCGAGAATGGTGTGCTATAAGTACGAACGAGATGGAACGCCAGAGAATGGCATGGAAGCGAGTGAGTCATCCGCAGCATGGAATGAGTCAGAAACTGCGGAGGGCTATGCGTACAGTAAGCTCGGATCAAGGAGATGGATCATCCGCAGTATGGAAGGAATCGGAAGCTGCGGATGGCAGTGCGATCGGAAGGGATAGGAAGGAGGAATGGTGAGTAATCTGCGGAAGAAGTATTGGGAACGACGCAGATATCTGTAGTACAGTTAAGTGGTGTGTCTCGTAGCGAAGCGTAAGAAGGAAACAAAGAGAGAAGCGAGAGGAAAAGAGAGCATATGGGCACATCGTAACACAAATCACATAACATGATCACCTGTCTTTTCCCCTTGTCCGAGCCAATCACTCCAACGGAACTCAACGACAAATATACGGAATTGCTCTCCAATATTAACACGGAGGATCAAATTCCGACCCCCCCTCAGCCTGATACTACCCGTACAGCCCAACATATGCGCAATCTGTGCTCCTGGGCCCGCAACCTGGTACAGGTACAGGCGCCAGTGGCGCCGAAGAAGAAAGAGAGGCAGTCATACCCCTCGAAAAATCTGTACAACACGAAGAAGAAACAATGGAACGTAAAGGGGTTCCGACCTGGGAAAGCTGATATGGCAGTGGAAGGTGCGAGTGTGGTTCTGGCATTAAAGCCTCCTGCTGAGCATGGAGCTGACACGACACCGGCAGGCGTAATCATGGAGCAATTCCTGCGCTCAAAGATGTCCCCTGCGGCGTATACCCACACCACGCCACTTCACGGGAATGACGGAGTCCCTTCTAAGCACAATACAGATACAGATATCGTAGATTCTGCCGAATCCACTAAAGACCCTACCTCATCCTTCGATATTCCTAGACAAGGAGCAGCACACAACGGGGACTCTTTCCGCGACCAAGATCATCACCGACAGAAGCGACATAAAAAGCAGGAAAAAACGATTGTGCGCGAGACCCAGTGGCCCTTGCTCTTGAATGCAGTAGCTGCAACATTAGCGTTCAAGCAAGAGTCCCAGATCACATCTACATCTCTCCACTCAGACGGGGCCAATGGTCTCAGCCGTTGCTGGTACAGTTTCTTTTCCACCAAGCGCTTGCCGTCGGAGGAGGGACAAGTCCAGTGGAATCGAAAACCAGACTTGGTACTTCTCGAATGCGTAGGCGATTGTCGTGACGCAATCACTTGGAAAAACCTCCAAGCAATCGGCGAACTTACTTCCTCCGACCTGAAGCAAAACAAAACTTTAATTAGCTCCCTTAACACGAAGACCTACATCTTATTATGTTCGCAGCCATGGCGATGCTATGTCCTCGCCTTCTCTCTAGCCGACGACGAATTGCGAATCCATATATTTGACCGCTCTGGTGTTGTCGTCTCCCCTCCCATTAAATTACATACGAATGTATCCGAAACCTGTCGGATCGTCTACGCTTTTGCTCGCGCCAATCCGGTTGTTCTTGGCTTCGACCCCACAGTCAGAATCTTCGATTCACATATTCTCCGACCGCCATCCTCTTCGTCTGTGGGCACAATCGACATTGAACGCCACACTTATGATATTGTTTCAATACTATGGACAAGCAACGGATTCATCGGGCGCTGTACAAACGCCTTTCACGTTCGCACACAGCATGCCCCTCCCCCGCTCGTTGATGGGGAAGTCGATGAATATGACTACGTCGTGAAAGACGGTTGGCTGGAAGTCGATTTGATCAACCACGAGCAATCCATTCTTGATCATATTGCTGGTACGGAAGGTGTTCCAAAATTGTTGAAGGCTTGGACAGTCAAGAACGAAGGAAGAGACGATACCACGGACCTTAACAGACCTAATGTGTGGGATCCCAGCTTAGCGCCACGCTATGTAACCCGTATCCACCGGCGACTATTAATGGTTCCACTTGGTAGCCCATTGTCTTCATTCAAGTCGCAAAAGGAATTGCTTCTTGGCTTGATAGAAGGTCTCGAGAGTACGTCCATCATAGACTAGTCTGTGCCATTGCTAAACAAGTGCCTAGTCCACAAATGGCTCGTCACAGAAAAACATGTCCTTCACAGGGACATCAGTCCGAACAACCTCATCTTCCGGCGTTCGAACTGCGATTGTAGATCAGTAGTACTGATCAATTTCGATTATGCCATCTGCCTGGATGGCAGCATGACCCGGTACCCTAAGGGAACGGTGAGTAAATTGAATGTCCCAGGTAATGCGTACGCGCGTATGACTAAAATTTCACAATAGGGAACATTACCGTTTGTGTCGCTAGCCGTTTTGCGACAGGCTGTATCAACTGAAGAGGATGCGGACATTCTGCATGAGGTCGCGGATGACCTCGAGTCCTTTTTTTACATGTTTATTTGGATCTGTGTCCTCCACACCGGCCCCAACGGTGCACAAGATCTCCCAGTGGACAACAATAACTCCATCATTACTAGGTGGGGGGAGGCGGTGTTGCAAGATGGTGGATTGGTCCTCGCTCAAGATGCAAAGAACTCGTTCATTCATGCTCCTAATAACATAATCGAACGACAATTTATGCCATATTTCAACAATCTGAAGCCACTAGCGCATGAGTGGAAGAAGTTGGTCAAAATCGAGGATGATCGCCGGGCCGCCATGGTGATGAAGCCTAACCAACACGAACCAGACGAGCCTGAGCCACTCTCTCACAAAAGAATCATTGAGCTGATACGCAGCTACGCCGATGACCTCCTACCTGATTCCAGTAATCATCCACCTGAATCCCACCCCGATTCATCGTGATCGAAGAGGCAGACACCATTGTTCTCGACCTTGCGTTCGACCGTGTTGGCGAAGAAAACACAGTATAACATAGATGTCGTGGTGGAATCCGTTCGTTAGGTAACATATAATATAATATTGTCAGAACGCCATCTGTCAAATCCACTTTTACGTAAATATGTGTATGCGCCGCGCCACGTTGATACAATTTGCAGTATATAAATGTGTCATTGTGTTCAATTTGCAACTGTGCTCCCTCCCATTCCTGTCGTTGATGACCAGGACCACCAAGAAACGGCGCGGGTCCAGCGAGGGAGTTGCTGGTACACCTGTACCCTCTAAAAGGGCAAGGCCAGCAAGCCCCGTTCGTCGAAGTCAACGAAGTGGAAAGGGCTCGGGAGGCGCTGGGGAGCAACTTAGGAGAGTGGGGGATGTTATTGGAACCGTGACTCAGAAGAAGTCGGACCAATTTGCTGCATCGGGCGAAGCCGTCAATCCGATGGCACCCGAAACTCCCAGGCGGAAGCGACGAAGCAAAGAACAAGTGAGTCTCTCCCGTCTTGACTTTGACGCCCTCCAACAGCAACCATAGTCCAGAGACTACCGGCCTCGATCTCCGGATGTTGTTGATTCAGAACGCTATGCTCAAGAGGCAGGCGACTCAAGGTTCGGGTTCCAGCTTGTGAGTTGACATGTGCAGCATCTATCGAGTACTTAAAATTCTACATTATGGACAGCCAGCAGATGACGACCCGGACAGTCCGCCTCCTCATCTACCCAGCTTCAAAAGAGGGTTGAAGATCATCGCGGATGCACGGAAATGCCAACTGTTGCAGCGCACAAGGACAGGTTTTGCGGATCACAAATCTGGCAAGGCATCCCGTGAGGACGCTAACGACGCGTTGTGCTTACCCGGGGATGAGAACAGTGAAGAGGAAGAACTCGAAGAATTGGAAGGGGGTTTGGATGAGGGAACTCCTGATCGCGAGAAATTGTTCAACGGTAACGACGACGAATTGGGCGACGACGGCGGCGACAAGGAGGAGGGTGACGAGGAAGAGGACGAGGAAGAGGAAGAGGATGAGGATGAGAAAGAGGAAGAGGACGAGGACGAGGACGAGGAGGGTGACGGCAATGACGATTCCGGTGCTCGCAGCAAGAGGGATATGGTGTGTGTAGACCACCCTCCATTCTCAATACTCATTGAATACAGGACCTATCCGATCGACGAACTGCTGACAACCGGCACAAACGACTACGAGACTCGCGTGACAAGGCAAAGGTAAGTCCGAGATTTGGATGCAGATCTTCTTGCAGTGTTACTCATGTATTAGGATGTCAATATACTCGAGGCACACTATGCGAAGAATTGTTGACCTTGACCTCCATTGCCAGCAAGACGGCGTGGTTTATAGCCGCAGGCGGAGCCAAACGCAAGTGATGGAGACGCTACCCCTCGACACCGATGTCACTCGAAGACTCAGAAACAAACCCCCTCCACGGACCCGACCCAACTTAATTTCTATCCGGTGAGATAGAAAGACTTCCTCGAAGAGTGCAAGACCGAGGTTCGTACGTATGCTGCGGTTCGTGAACCATGGCCACACAACAGATCCACGGTCAACGGTTTCATTTCTGATGCAATCAACATGACGGTACAAAAATGGAGACGAGAAAAGTGAAATGCCGATAAACACTACTATCCAAAGTATAAGAAGTCCATGTGCAAGCTAGTATGTATCTTATCCCAACTACGCATGCATTGCTGACTCCCTGTTCAGCTCTTCGAAGATCTTGCTTCGTGGCGCGGCGAGTAGTGTTTTAAAGTCCGGTCCGGTCCGGTTTTTGGCCTTATTTGGGCAAGACCGAGACCGTAACCGGTCCTGGGAATTTCCTGATTTGGAAAAACCGGACCAAAACCGATCAAAA
>JBBPPG010000921.1:0-13611 GCA_038091855.1 Leccinellum luteum
AGGACGGAGAACGTTGATGCGCAGCGCACTCGCCACGCAACACCGGACCCGGGAAGTGATAACCATGCTACCACGTTATCCTGGCTGTACCGTTCGAATAAGAGAGCTGTCGCCATCAACGGCCCCATAGAAGTTCGAACGCGACTCTGATAGAGGAGGCGATAAAGTTTGGGACTCACGGGATCTTTGAACAATCCAGGGGCCCAAGCCGTCTTGACTCAGCCCACTCGCATGACGCGAGAAAGTTGTCATGATCACTACGACATCGTGACACGCCCATCAGATCTTGGTCTCGTCACGGTTTGCTTGCATGAGCTGTACTGAACGTTCGAAATGGCGATAATGTCGCCAAAAACGGGTTACCCAAGCACATCCCTTCGTAATGCGAAGCTTCGGACTTTCAAGTTGATAACATACTTCCGGATGCCTAGATCTGTTACTGCGCAAGGTGTTCCGTGTTTATGCTAATCACCGTCGAGTGATTTTCGACAGGACAACTGTGGCAGACTTTTCGTTTTTGTAGGTCAAGTGTTGTTATGTGGTGGCACGAAAGACAGCTTTACCTAAACACCTTTAAGACTCAAAGACTTCCAGTAAATGTTCCGAGACCAGCACCTGCGCACGCCACAACTTGCTTGCCATGATATTTTACTTCGACATTTCCCACATTCTCGGACAGAGAACAACCATTTTACAAGCCTGCCTACCGTTTATGCAACGAAAACGCATGTATGCCACCCCATATAGACCCCCAGCATTCGCTCAAACGGATACGCGCATCCACCAAATCACGGTTTTTGTTGAAGAGGACGAAGCACACAGCTGTGCGTTGATGAAGATGTTCCGCAGAGAGAAGAGTCGGAATTGTATGTTTTCCGATACGTGCCACTGGCAATTCAAGGACGGAAGAGTGTTCGGACGGAACTGTTTAGTGGCCTTCTATTTTGAGCTCGAGCAGTTCGCTTGACAATTATGTCAACGCTAAGTAGTGAATTGTGAACACCTGTTGGATCACCATGACACGGGCCTTCGCCTTTTTTCGTCTTTTCTAGCCGCGTTGTCTGACAATGAATTATGATTATGTTTGTTTACATGTAAGCCTCTTGTTCTGGAAAGTATTGAAGTTCTTTCGGAGCGTTCTCTTGTGGAGTCTGATGAAATATATCTGCATCTGCTGGTGCATCCTGATCGACGTAGTTCTGATGGGCAGGTGATCGATCCGTTCTTGGGCAAAGGGTGTAGGTTTCGACGAAGTAGGTGTCTATAACGACACTTTCCCGGAAAAATTACTTGAATGATCCCCCGTCATCCCCTTCGGAGGTGTCAGCATACGTTTGTGTCATTTTCGAAGGCCTGAAACCGCTGAGACTCCTGAGTTCATCCGTGAGCATGCTAAACCTTTACCGTACTAGGGAAAGGAAAAGGCGGGCGCAATGTTACTTTGGCTGAAACTTCATAACCCATTGTATCACGACGTCGTAGTTGATAGAGATGGATTGGACCTGTAGAAAGACGAACGAGCTCTACCTGCGTACCTTGAACATGTCAAAGAGGGTAGTAGTGCGATCAATACTTTGACGTCTCGATATGACACTAGAGTAGATGGTGAGCGATGTACTCACACACAACTTTCATTTGACTCGGATTCGGTGGATGTTACTGATGTTGATCGGAATAGTAGTCTCAAAGAACAAAAGCTCGCCGCTCTGCGACATTTGCATGTTGCAGGTGGTGTTTGGGACTCACGGGATCTTTTAAGTAACAATCCAGGAGGACGCACAAGGGATCAAGTTCTCTCGATTCAGCCCGCCCGTGGCATGACACACGAGAAATGTGCTCACAAGTTTGTCAATGATCACTACGATATCCGAGTCGCGATACGCCCATTAGATCTTAATCTTGGATATTTTGGCTTGCTTGTTCCTGTTCCTGAGTCCTTCAGCTCACATGAGAATGAAAACGTCGCCAGCACTTCCAAAAACGGCACGGGTTACCCAAGCTTACCCATCGTAATGCGAAGCTTCGGACCTTCCGAGTGCTAAATCTGTTACCTGCCGCGTTATACTACCCAGGGTTTTGCATTAATATCGTCCAGGGTATAAAGCAAGTTGGGTGAGTTCTCCATTCACCCCCATCCATCCTCTCCTTTTTCATCAGCCGTCCCTTGTGTCTTTTAACATACACCTCGCCATGCCTGCTTGGAATAACTCGGTGGTTATCCTCGAAGAGGTCTCCAATGGCATTTATCACGGTAGGTCGCGTTCGCAATTGTCATGTTGTGTCGCTTACCTCGGAACTCTTGTCACTCGTCGGTCAACGTCCTCGAAGGCAAGCTTTTGGACGAAAACCCAGAAGCCGGAGCGACCAAGAACAAGAACTCGTTCAGACAATACGACAATGCTTACGACCGCATCAAGTCATTTTACAAAGGACAACACGGTGGGCACACTTCCTTCACGTGCAGCCATCGCGATCTGAATAATCGGTGCAGGAAAACAGATGGTCGCTTTGAACGCCAAGGCGCGCGTTGACTTCAAGAGTCGCAATCACGCTCGCATGGGTGTTTGGCAAGTCGTGGAGATCCTCAACATTCTTATCGACGACTCGGACCCTGACGTGAGCGTGTATCTGTGAAGGCTTCGCTTCAAGTCTTTACAAAGAACAACACGGTGGGCACACTTCCTTCATGCGCAGCCATCGTGATCTGAATAGTCGGTGCGGAGAAACAGACGGTCGCATTTAACATCAAGGTGCGCGTTGTACAAGCGTGCTCACATTGGTATCTGGCGAGCCATGGAGATTCTTAACACTCTTATCGACGACTCGGACCCTGACGTGAGTGCGTGTCTGTGAAGGCTTCGCTTCAAGTCCCTATACAAAGAATAACACGGTGAGCACACTTCCTTCACGCGTAGCCATCGTGATCCGAATAATACCAAGGCGCGCGTTGTCCTCAATCCCTGCAAGCGTGCTCGTATGGGCATCTGGCAAGCTATGAAGATTCTCAACATTCTTATCGACGACTCGGACCCTGACGTGAGCGCGTGTCTGTGAAGGCTTCGCTAGATCCGTGCTTACCGGCATTGCACATTGCAGACTAGCTTATCTCAAATTGATCGTCTACTCCAAACCGCTGAGGCAATCCGACGTGATGGAAAACTTCTGTACTTCTTTGATCGTGAAGGTCAATGGGACGCCGTTGGGGTAATTTAACCTTCCCCTGAGAAGCTGTTTCCCGAAATTGATCCTATCTTCCCAGGATACGTTTGTAGGGATACGTGTTCTCATCTTGGCGCGCAACCACCGTCCTTCGCCTCCTCTGACAGTCGTCCTGGCACGGTAAACATACCCGACAAAGGCAGACCCTCGGTCCCTGGTTTCGTTCATTATCAATCATTACGTGGCAGCGCATAGTACCCAGGCATTCACAGTAGATTCATCGTTACCAGAGCCTGAAAAATACTGGGATTCAACCGCTCAATCCCCACATCTTTGCTCGCGGCGACTTTGCACCAAGCATAACAACATCTATGGAAGCCCACGTCCCCCTCGTCCCCTGTTCAGCCCAGGCAACTTCCCTACCTACACCAATATCCTACCGTCTGCCATCGATCTACCAATTCCTGGTTAAGAACTAGTTTCAGACAAATCAGATGAATCAGATAGTTCGGACGACATTACTGGTGACAAGATCTCCGATGACTCGGAGTCTGATGGTTTTGACAAAGAGTATGTCTCTGTGACTGTTGATTGTCTCAATCTCTGATGCGTTGATTCAACGCAGGATCTCCGCCCTTGGTAACCACTCTACTTCCGAGCATTTCGCAGTCCGAGTCGTCGACTCTTGCAATCCGGTTACCGGCGTCGTCATTTGACCTCGACTCATTGGAGCCTGACTGCCCTCCAGGCTCGGGCGAAGCATCTCGAAACCGAGGTGGAGAATGCAAAGGCGCATTGTGAAATGGCTTTGCATGACTCGGGACTGATGAGCAAGCGGTCGGATAAAAAGAAAACAAAATCACACACACGAATCTTCCAAGCACGATGGCTGACGTTGGGTGATGGACTTCGGGAGGGTCGCAAAAGAAGCAGATCGGGTCACTCGACAAGCCGCGCAGGGGTCCGCCGGGTTCCGTTTCAATGGCACACTATCAGCAAAAGCAAAAGAAGATCTCGTTGACATCGCTACCCACAACCGGTACAAAGGCCGACCTACAGAAGTCTATCCGACGGCACTTCGACGATCACACCAACCTCACGACTGACCCATGTTTCAAGGGCCTTTTTGGTGCATGTTTTGGACTAATGCGTGAACAGGCACCCATTCAAATTGGTTTCGACGCCGAGAATAACCCACCAGCCCACTCGCCTCGTCGCGACGGGCCCCTCACAATTGTCCGTTTCAAGTGGGTCTCCCCTGCCGCCCACCCCGTTTTCTATTCATACCTTAGAGAACCCTTTGGATCATGTGCCTACTGCCCGCCTTATCATTTCATAAGTGCTTCTAATTCCGACTCGAGTATTGCATCATCATATCCGGTACATTCCACCATCAGGCTATACCCAGTATACACTCTCACGATCAGTAGATTGCGATAATCTTCGTACACGTAGTTCACATCTGTTCGTAATACATACTCACTTGCATGTTTTCAAGTTCAAGTGCAGCGCGTTCGGCTCGTCGGAGATTGATTTCAAAATACGATACAACGTGACTTCGTCCTCATCCAACCCTCTACGATGCCGGTGCGACATCTCTGGCAAGCCGCATCAGTATGTCATTCCTGATATGCATTTTTTCCCCTTACAATGTGTAAGTTATTTACATAGCTTCAAAATACCACTAATAGCCAACTCATCTGCGTTCGCAGCCTCGGCGAGGTCGCAACCCCACAGGCCACCAAACTCGCATAAATATATGAACCGGGCTCAAACGAACACGTCTGTGACACAGCTGCTCGAACACCTAGACGTTTCTGGCTGACAAAAACCCCCCTTCAGATGAGTCAGGGATCGCTGGTAACGTCCTAGTATCGCTCGACCTCACGTGTGACAGCGGGTTGGAACAGAGAGTCTCAGATCTCAGCCCTGAGTCACGCGTTCGGACACTACTGCTTGTTTCAGTCCAACAGAGCACCTGGAAGGACGACGAGCATTTCGAGACACAGCCGCTCATCACTCACCGATCTTCTGGGCAACCTTCTTCATGGACCTATGGCCTTTCCCAATACAACCGTTCCTGTTCCCATGGACGACGCTAGAAGCCGGAAAAGCAACAGTGGTACGCGACCCACACGGCATCCACGAAACCCCTCCTTCGCTTCAAAGCTTCTACCTCCGCCATTGAAATTCGAGGTGGGTTCATCCGAGTCCTTAAACTCTCGCATGGATTGTTCGAGTGGATCAGCGTTGCCGGTTGAAGCCGTCTTTACCCAAGAACTCACAGAGACCAATTATACAGGAAGAATTGAAACGTCCGGATATGAAAGGAGATAGAAAAGAGAGTGATTACCTACCACCCAAACTATGGTCTGTCTCCCATGCGCTTTTTTCTCGGCATCCACTCTAACTCGTTTATCTGGGTGGTCGGGCTTTATTCTGGTGAATATCAGCAAGACTGGGAACTTAACTTCATCTCTTATGCATGCGCACCCGCCTTGGTTATTGCGCTACTTGGGACGGTGAGATACTCAACCCACTGTTCGGCGGCAAACGTTCCTATTGAATCATATTCCAGTTTCTCATTGCAAATTGTTTTTTTTCATATCTTTGCTTCGGAACGAACGCTTCCGCCCCGGTAAGCAGACTCCCCAGTCCCGGAACGGGGCTAATTCCTGTACGCAGCGTGACATAATCGGAATCCTTGCTATCATCGGCGCAACAACGACAGTGCTATCTTCGAACGGCTCAGCATCTATGCTGACACCTGATGCTCTCATTGAGGCGATCACCCAACATCCTTCCATGATCTTTTCGCTCGTATATTTGGTGTCTGCAATTATTCTTAGAGGTGCTAGCGAAGGTGGATTGGGAAGACGTGTGGCATATTGGTTTATGTGCTATATTTGGTCACACATGGCGTAGTAACGGGCTAACCTTGATGCAGGCGGCTTCACAGTATTGACGACGAAAGTGATATCGACCCTTTTGACCAAAGAATGGGTGAAAATGATGGCCGAATGGATTGCATACCCTATTCTAGCAGTCAGGCCTCAGTCTGTTGACCTCGCGCTGATCGATCATTGTAGGTGCTTGTCATCACGGGAATTCTTCAGATTCGATACCCCAATCGAGCGCTGAAGCGATTTGACTCTTCCCACTCAATTTGTATATTTCACGGTGTCCGCAGTTATCGGATCTGTGGTTGGTGATTTCCGACGGGACTCCGGCCTCGTTTCACGAACTCTCCACCATGTGGCTGTGTAGTTACGTTTGTAGGCGTATCCATTATTGCGAGCAGTCCGAATGGAAACGCGAGCGAATTAATGTACAATGGAGGGCAGGCACGTGGGAGGCGACCTCGAGGATCGGCGGGTCTGGATCATTGGGAACACAGAGTTGATTTGTTCTGTCCCGGTAACTCGGGCACGAGGCCGGTAAGCCCTAGTGATAGATAATCGCCGGTCGACACGGTGAACGTATTTAGACATACAATTGCCATCCACAACGGTTCACGACCGTCAAAATTCAGTTTCCGTTCTTTGGAGACCCAAGAGATACAATGCTTGCTGATTTGAAGACTATGTTCACGGTCGGTAGGAGGCACGCAGTATCAAGGCAAGTCCTGCAGAGAAGCACCGTCGACTCGGAGAAGAATTGATCTACAAACGAGATATAGCTACAACCGAACAAAAGAAGAGCCAATGATAAAGTGGTGGCACAAGCAGCCAAAGAGCTATTTTCGCTTATGTATAGCTGGTACTCGACCAAGAGGCTCTTAAATGCGTTCACTTCGGTTCGGTTCGTGCCGTTGTATTCGTATCTCTCTAGTTCTAAACCGAATATAAAAAACGACTCACGGTGCCGATTTGTTATTAGTACGAAAGCATTGAGGAGGACAGTGACGCTGGTGGGGAGGATGACGTGGCAAGGCCACAGACGGGCAGCAGGCGGTGATACTAACGTACAATAAGCGTGGGTTTGCTGCCGTGCCCGAGACGATGCCGGCGATAGCCGCAACAGCGAGGTGGACGTACATACATATTTTCCTGGTATTGGTTGAAGTGATTCGCGATGACCTGTTTGCCATTACCATACATGAAGAGGTTGCTTGAGCGCACTCAGGGACTCTATTTGATAGATGGCACTATTGGCGAGAATAGGTGACGGAGCGGTGCATGTATGCATTATGTGCGTCGTTATCTTGGCGCTGCAGAGGAGCGTGCGAAGCACGAGGAATGGCGCTAATGGCGACAAACCTGAAGCATAATGGGGAAGTTGCCTAAGTTCCGAGACGGTTGATGAGACATGATGTAATGGCGGGGAGTATCGTTCGGGGGAGAGGAATCGGAAACATGGTCGTCTTCGTTGGTTGGGACGTGCATATATATGCCGTCTCTGTCTCGACTCTCAATCACTCGTTATTGTATCTAATTAAGATTTGAATGCATCTGTTAAACTTGACTAACCCTCTTAAAGGTTCGACTATAGTACAAATTTCCGTGCATTGCTCGTTGAACGCAATACACACGCTTCGATAACGTTAAGAGGTGATTTTGTCCTTCCTAGTAGCATGGAAAACGAGTGGACTCCGGCAACATTCATACGAATGTAGCAGGAGCAGGGAATGCGGATGGGTAGCGCCCGGCATTATATAATGCTGCACTGTCTAAGAGAAAAAAGGAAGTGAATGAAATTTAAGGAAAAAAAGAAGACGGACTAGTCTCCTGATGCAGAGACCCCCATCGATACCTCTGTCGGCTTCACATTTGAGCCATTTAGAGTACGCTTGTCATCTTTAAGGTGTGGTTCCAGTTTCTCAAGACACTTATATGAAAATGGCGATCAAGTAAGCAATCGCTGGTGAAGAACCTTTAAGCCGTTGCTTCTCTTCCTTGGTAAGCATAATTTCTTTTACCATCCAAATTTGGATGAGGTATCACCGCCGCCGAACTCACACTTGATATAACATTCATCCCATTAGCATGCGATACAGCGGCGGTGATGCGGTGATCGCTGACCTTCATGCGCCTAACGACTAGTGGTTTCGTCAGAAAAGAGTATCAAGTAACCATTCAGGCGGAAACTTTCCGAAACGCACAAAATCTTAATGATAATGTGTCCCAACGGGAGGAACGCTTACAAGAGAAGCCATACAACCCTTCATTGGACGCTCAATAATAATCTATGGCCCGTTCCATGCTACCGGTAACGTCAGGCGGGTACTGAGGAACACACACATACAAGGTAAGTCGAGACCATCTAATGTACGACGAGTGAATAAATCCAGCTGCATACCCGTCGTCCTTTCTGGAAAGATGGCATTATCGATACCGATCTGGGGCAAAGATAAGCATGACACGTGGGGGATTGATTGATCAAGCACCATTGACAGCCATGGCCTTGCACAGGCCCGTATACACCTCAGATTGGTCTTGTGATGAACTATTCGCCGTCCAAATTAGCGGAAGAATGATTGAACAGGAAAACCATTACTTTCGTATGTGTTTGACTCCGATGGTCAGTACCGTGACGGCATATGCGACACGGCTCGCCGACCGTTCATTTCATCCCGTGATAGAGCTATACACAACATGCCAGATGAATTACTCACCAGCGTTTGGACCCGCTAGTAGAGATATTATATTTATATTCTCATACGCGAGACCCCAGTGATGCTTGTTCTGCCCCCCCTAAATTCGGTCGGACGCCACGCGGCTTTCCACTCTGTGATAAGTATCGTAACTGTAATCCTTGCCGAATCTTGTGTTCTAGCTAAACGAGTTTGAGTCCTTGAACCTGAGAGAATGGCATATGAGAGATGGAGTGGGTGAGACGTCGATAAGACGCACGTAAGCAGGGGTAATGCTAGTACCTACTCGGAGAGTCGAGTCCTGCTTTAAGCTTTAAGTCTTTCGGCTTCGACCTTCTTCAACTTGCTGATATTACTCCTGGACTGCACCAACGACCGTTTCAAAGCGACCACCTGAACTAATGTTAGTAGGGATTGGGATTCAATTTCCTGTCTAGGCACCTACTTTGTGCATCCGCAAACGACACCATGTCGTGAAAGTGTGCGGGCGTAACACGGACACGCAAACACGCGGGCGGTTGAGTACCTTGAACCACGAGACCTTGTGCTACACCATGCCCGACTCGGATGTTAGTCAGCCTATCTCGTCGACGACTCGAAAAAGATAGCTAATCACCTTTTGAGTACGACGATCCGCCCCCTCTCGTGCGATCGTCAACAGCCAATGCACCGCAATTACGCTCGTCTGCTCTTGCACTAAAATCATTTCGATCCCGTCTGAGTTGGTCGCTTCGTCCAGCGCCAATGTTTCAAGGCGTTTGAACAGCGTGGGAGCACTGGCCGTTGGCGTTTTCCGCACCTTACCGCGAGTGCAACTGTGTGTGAGGCTAAGCAACTCTCTGTAAGCGCCAGTCGGTCGTACAATGTCATCAACCAAGTAAAAAGTGAGCGAAACCAATCAAGGAGAGAAGGGATGGACCTGCGGCAGGATGCCAATGGTTGCGCCAGGGTTCTGCGACAACGTAGAAGCGTATCGACAGAGGAAGTGCAGAACGAAGAGTATGAATACGATGGCTACGAGCAGGACGGGGAGCTGCCGTCAAAGAGGATGGTGGTAAGCACAATACGACGAATATAATATGCAGACGATGCACCCACAGCGCGTTGCTGAGAGGACTTGCGTGAGGATGGTGGCGGCGGAGCTTCAAACTCACTCATCGTCCCGTGTAACTTCGCTGGTATCTTCTCCGCGTTCCTCAAGACAATTTACTGTTTTCTATTCATTGATGTGGGTTGATAATCGCAAGCGTGGCATGCCATTGAATGACCACCGTGTCGTCTAGTATAGCCTTAGCCAATTTGGTCAGCACCGAACAATACTTAACCATGGTAATCTTTCGTCCAATCATTCAACGTTCAGGGTTAACATCGATTCATACTAGAAGTAAGTGGATCAGCTTGAAATTTGAAAATGTGATGCTGCACGATAGAGAATAGACCGATGATCGATTCAACATCTGCAACTCAATCGCCTCGCCTCTCCCCATTACATCCACGACCCTCCTCCCAATGCCTGGTGTAGCATCCTGCAT
This sequence comes from Leccinellum luteum, assembly GCA_038091855.1. Classification (NCBI taxonomy): domain Eukaryota; kingdom Fungi; phylum Basidiomycota; class Agaricomycetes; order Boletales; family Boletaceae; genus Leccinellum; species Leccinellum luteum. Next base: position 10,285 of record JBBPPG010000921.1, read on the forward strand.
TGCTAGTCAACTCAAATTCGTCAGTGCCACGGTTTACCAAATAGTCAGTCCATCAGTAAATCTTTGCTGCGAGTCTGCGACGCCACATCTAACTTCCTCCAATAGCAGATGTGCCCCGGATATGCTGTTGTGCAAGAGACGTCTGTCCTAAGAAATGGTTGTGCATGTAGTACGTATGTATTAGCCTTTCAGTCAGATGCCACGTAAACACAGGCATCGGATTTTCAGATTGGTGTGCAATCATCCATGTCAGTGCCATCGACGCTCCGTCTGGGCGCCTCCGTGGCTGTAGCAGGTCGTCTCTGCCCTTCAGAGCAACTGCGTCTTCCTCTGCCCTATTATACGTCCTGCGTACTCTAGCTAGCCCCCAGACCAACAGCAGCGCTCCAAGTAACCTACACCCCACTTGGATGCCTGCCTCGGAAATTTCACTGCGAAGCCACCAGTATCCTTCAAAGAAGAGCAGTACCCCACGATGCAAGAAACTCGTCAACTCGGAGAAGTGAATGTGTACGTATGGCCGCATCTAAAGGTAATTCATTAGGTTCCATTAGGATAAGCTGATGTGCGAAGGTTCGCACATGCTTACCTAAGACCGCCATGCTAATGTTAGTTGCAGTTACTCCGGTCAACGTCACTCATTCTCACCCACACCCTCTCCCGCCCAACATCTCCGTGCCGGTCAGACGCATGTCAAGTCCGCATCGGGCACGCACGTGCCCTAGGTGCTTGCCCTTTGCCCCCTCATCCTGAGGCACCCTCTCCAACCAGCATGTCCGAAAGGACGCACGGTTGCCCGCGCTCTATCTGGCTAAAACAATCCTCATTCGGGATCCGACTCCGATGCGGAACCAATAATACTCCCTTTGTTGCTCCTCGGAGCGAGACAGTATGGAGGCAAATATATGGAGCATTGGGTGAGTGTGACGAGAGACATCCTCATCCGAGATTAACTGGCTGATAAGCACTGTCTGCAGTTGCAGTTGTGTCCTTGGCGAAAAATTCATGCACAAATCGATCCCTCATCTGACATCCGATGTCGATCGATTGGAGAAGTTCTGGCAATTGTGTGAGACTCCTACCCAACATACATGGCCCAACATTGATACATTACTCGGATCAGCGGGGGTCTATGCGGATCCAAAATCACCCAAAGAAGTTAAGAATACGTTTTTCAGGTGAGTATCAGATGCCGATTTTATCTTGTTGGACATTTGTTGATGATCCTCTCCGCCAGTTGCGTGCAGGCCCACCAGAGACATGTGATCTTCCAGACCAGCTCCTGACGCGTGAGCATAACTACTTTTGGATGGACCCATTGCCTGTCCATCCCAAAACGTGAGTTTCCACTGTCAATCCATTTCTCTCTCCACGCTCATGTTCCTTGAATTTCTAGACTTCCCGTTTATGAGGCATCCGACCACGAGTTCGACAAACAATGTCCTCGCCCTCTCCTCCACCCAGCACCAGCACCCTCCTCCTGTTGCATCAACACGGCATTCCAATGAAGGCCAAGGAGCAGTTCATTTCAGGTGCCAAGGTATGTCTTTCGAACCAACACATACCATCTCCTTCTCGTTGACAGGTCCAGTCTTGTTGCTCGGGGCACAGTCGAAGGAATGCACCCAGGAGGCAGTAATGATTCCAGCTCACCAAACGGTGGTGGGAGTGTCACCATCAGCGTATGGGTGCGTCGTCTGCATTTATCCTGTCAGCATTGTGCTTACCACCATCCTCTTCGATGGCAGCTCCCTGTCCTGCTCGTAGCCATCGTATTCGTACTCTTTTTTCGTTCTGCGCTGGCCTCCGTCTTTTGCGCCGCTTCTGCCCATCCGTCCAGGATAAGTCACTACGAACGGAGCAAATTCTGCATCTGCCAACAGGAATACAACCAACCAACCAACCACAGACGTCGCCGCAGAACCCCAAGCCAAATGTTGGAACCTGCACCGTGTGTTTTGTTCGCATTCGCCTGTGCGTGCAGGATCATCGATGATCTCACTCGACAACATCTCAGCATCGCTCACACACGCTGGATTCCATGCGCACAGGGCGGGTTCACCCTGAACAGACCAAGCTGATTACAAGTCGAGAGGCGCTGGAGAGACTCACGACGTTCAAGTTGTATGGCTTTGGTGTTGTGCTACATTTCAGCTGTCAAGGGAAAGACTGGCTGATATGAGGCCACCACCCAGCTTTGAGAGCGCAACAACGGGGGCAGCGGGAGCAGAGATGGCCGTACCAGGTGGGCAGCTTAGCGGAGGCCGAGGCAGTTGTGGGACGACGACAGACCGATCTGTTGATATGATGGACCTAGGCCTGAGCAGATCTGCTGCTGCTCTATTAGGTTCTCTGTCGTTCTCGCCGCACGCCTTGCCATCCCAGGGTCACTCGTGCGCGAGAAGTAAGATGGCGGACTGAAGCAGATTCCGACTTTATCTGCTTGTCGTCAACGGCGACGACGTCCATAAACTTTTCTTTTTATCCACCAAATATCTGGAAAAGTGCCACCGCATGGTCCAAGGGCTCTTTTGAACTTGCTACACGGCGTGTCGGCCACATCGTAACCTTCCGCCTCAGCTCTGTCCACAAGGATCTCAACGGCCACCTCCGGCCTCATCAACGGCACACCACCTAACTTCGAGCGAAGCACAAATCAACGGCTAGAAATCTCCGACCTCCATGTGACGCTACCGCCGATATTGTCATAAAAGGGACAGCAGGTGACTCGGGATGGTCCGTGTTCGACGTAGGTCTCTTTTTTCTTTTTTGCTCACACCAATACTCGATGCCCTTTGTTTTCGTGCAGTCCTGGCCGACGGCTGCGACTTCGCAAGAGCCCCCAATTGCATCGATGTCCAGGACGGTGGCCCCAGCAATCGTTGAGGACGGTATGCTCCAGGACCGCTCCCCTCCGACGAGCCACATCCACCTTCGTCGCAAAATCACTACCTCGCCACCACTTCACCTCCTTTTCCACTCCCTCCGTCTACCCCTACGGTCGACCTTGCACTACCGCCGCCATTGCCTCCCACACCGTCTCCTTCACCCCCACTGATACCACCTCCAGGACCGCTCCTCTGACGAACCACCCCCTCTCCACCTCACCTCTACCTCCGCCACCTTTTTTTTTTGAACCAATTATTGTCCTATTCTAGAGTGTGAGCATTCTATAGAGGACCAAGAAACCAAGCTTCGTCACCTTTGCCACCACCACCCTCGCTGCCTCCTCACGCGCCCCCACCGTCGACCTTGCGCCACCACTCTCGTCGTCGTCCCCACCACCCTGCCCGGTCATGACCATCGGCAATCGGCCTTACCGCCACC
>JBBPPG010000922.1:0-13575 GCA_038091855.1 Leccinellum luteum
GCCTTGGAGTCGCCCTGGATGCGGAGTTGGATGCAGCGATCGCAGGGGGCGGGCTTGATGGTCAGTTGATCTTCTTGGGTGCGAAGAGTGCGTGCAGCCTCCGCCTCTGCTAGGTGACGTTGGGTGGCAATGCGGGCTTGCTCCGCTGCATGCCTGGCGCGCTCCTGCTCCTCCTCGAGGCGCTTCTTCTCCTTCTCCTTCTTCTCCGCTATGTGGCGCTGCTAATGTAGGATATCAGTATGGAATGATTGATGTGATGGGTGTGTGATACTAACCTCCTCCTTCTCCTTCCTCTTCTCCTCCTTGATCCATTCGAACCCTCCGCTCGTATTCTTCTTTGCGGCACTGCTTCTCGGCGTGCTTGGCATTGATAACATGGTCATTGTCGTCGGAGTCACTGATGAGGTCGTCGGTGGATACCTTAGACCAGTCACGGTTGGTAGGAGGTGTGGACATGGGGGTGGATGGGGTGGGGATGAGGGTAGATGATGGTGGAAGTTGAAGAAGAAATGGCAAGGAAGTCGCCAGTTTTTATGCTGAGCCAGAATTGGAACTCAGCCAATGCACTTTGACTTGTGGAGGAAGACTATTGTACTGTGGAGGTGTGGACCACAAGTGTCAATCACGACATCCATGTGACCATGAAAAGAGAAATTTCGACAAGTCCACAGCAGTTAGGAGTGTGCATCGGAGGGACGATCAGAGGGTATTTGGAGGATGTCGGAAATAGAGCAGAGCATGATTGGAGGCATGCGGAGGTCGGTATGAAAGTATTTAAATAGGTGCTGAAATGAACGGGATCAGGAATTGATGCCGAGTAGCACATATCATTGTCTTTATGCTTCTCATAATTGATGCTACCTGTGCTGCACCGTCAGTTGATGAGATGAGATAAAGGTCTCAATCAAACAAGCGGACACCAAACTGGGGGAATGTATGACGTCAGAAAGGAGCAAGATCAGACATAGAAGGTGTGGTATATGCAGCCAGAGGAAATGTGGCATTGTCGGAGGTGGCGGTGCAGCGAACTACGTGACATCGGTGATAGTTAATGTAGGTTGGAATGTGGCCCAAGATCACGATAATCACCTAAAACCTAAACAGTGGCCAGGTTATATCATTGAAGGAAATAATATATATCAGGTGAGATATCAAACATGTTATCATTCTGCAGATTTTAAAGGTTACTACTAAACATGTGCAATACCCTAAGGATAATTGTGGGTTATATAGATAGAGGGATAAAGCAGTACATCAATGAATTCTATGCAATTTGTCTAGTAACGCGCATTTCTGAGGGTCCATGAAATGCGCAGAATGGAAGGGTGTCCAGTAATGCGATTTTGGAGGGTCAGTGAAATGTGTGGAATGTGGGGGTGTCATGAAATGCACATGTCGGAGGGTCTGTTCATTGAGGGAGTTCCGCCACATATAGTATGTGCTCTGTCATCATGATCTCCGTCTGATCCGCAGCTGTAGCAGAGGTTGCTCCGCCTATTTGGTCACGAGTTGTTAACCCGTGCAGTGTTTGGGCCTTCGGCCCAAACGATCCTAGTTTTTTGTGAAGGGCTATATCCTAATTTTTTTGTGAAGGGCTATATCCTAATTTTTTGTGAAGGGCTATATTCTAATTTTTTTGTGAAGGGCTTTATTAAATAATTCTAATTGTTGTGTGAAGGGCTTGAATCATTTTATTCATTCATTCAGTCAAATCCATATCCAAAATATAATATACTGTATACATGTCATTCATAGTTGCAATCCTCTAAATACTTCTGTCTATACTACATTGGTGGTCTTTGTATTTCTTTGATTGTCAGGGAAAAGGACTTTGATGTTTCTGGGATGTGTACAACGTAAAAGGGCCACATATAGTTGTCCATGAGAAAAAACAGGATTGCCAAGATTGAGTCCAACATGATTAAGAGTTTGACCTTGAGACTTGTTGATGGTCATTGCATAGGCCAGATGAATAGGAAATTGCAAACGACGAAATGGAACAGGGGAATCTTCCAGACCAGAATCAAGAGCCATGCGAGGAATGAAGACTACATTGTCATCACCAGCTGCATTCAACACTCTACACTCCAAAATGCGAGGGGTATATCTGAGCAATCTCAATCGAGTACCATTATAGAGGCCATGAATAGGATCCAAATTTCTCAATAGCATAAGAGGAGCACCAGTTTTGAGCTCAAGCTTGTGCAAGGGAAATCCAGAGGGGCTTATTGTATGAAGAACCTCTGGTTGAATGTAATTGTACTCTGGATTAGTGATAGAGTCTGCACTCATGCAGGTGAACTTCTCCTGAGGCTGAACTAGTGTTGCCGCGATTCGGCTAACTGCGAGTCGACTCGACTACAATCAGCTTATGTCAGCGGTTCGGTCGTTCATGGCACGCGGATCGCTTGGAACGGCCCGGAACGGCCCGGTCAGCTGTAAAGTCGCCTCTTAGCCGATGATGACAAATTATCGGCTTAAACCGGCGATAAACCGATCTAAACCGATCTTAGCCGACTGCGGTTGACAAGTACATGTAATCCAACAACATCCCATACTATGTAGCGTGCATCGAACTTCCACGAACCTAACAATACACTACCTACACGCTACGAGCAGATTTAGATGGCGCAGTTCCTAGATCGTAAGCTGTAGCATTTGTGTTAGATACATAGAACGGGCTACAGCAACGACGATAATAACACAAAAACTTACATTCGTTTCGGTGTTTCGATGACCACTGATGACTGGGCCACTTTGGATGACCGTTTGCGACCACGAGCGACATTGATAGGTGAAGCTTTCGGAGCGGGAGAATGGATCCGTTGGCGGGTAGCCGGCCCGGGCGAAAGAGGATTGTTTTCTGGTCCGACATTAGATGGTAGTAGTGGTAACGCCGGTGAGACAACGTTGTGACGGTCGTGTGCCAAGTGCGGGTCCACATGGAGGCTGAGGTCATGTGAGACTGCCGACGACAGCGCTGTGGACGAATCTGATGACTTGATGTGAAGAGTTGCCAATAAAGATTGGATGTGAGTGTAATCGGGTTCTTCTGAAAAGGATAGGGTCCGTGCGTAGGTAAGCAATGTGGCAAGCTCTCGAGGCGATCCACTGCACAGTAGCTCGACAGGGGTATTTTGCTTGAGTTTGAGGATCGACGAAGACTTTGTCAAGCCAGGACCATTAGCGAACCATGGCAGCGACCCACACGACAAGTAGATGAGCAGGTATGCAAGGGATTTGACATCATCACGACGTCCTAATCGCGCTCCCAGGTGGTTATTGATCGAGGCGAATGCGGGAGTCCCAGTAAGATGGTTGGCATGGAGAAAAGGGAAGTGAATCCCGGTGGTTGAATCACGATAGCGTTGTGCGACGCCGAAATCAACGATGAAAATTGTGTGAGCGTTGTCGCCAAGACCCGTAAGAATGTTGTGTGGTTTGATATCGGCGTGAATATAGCCGTGGGCATGTATGCATTGTAGGCGAGAAATCTGTGCATGCGTTTGAATTTTGAGCATCATACATAAGGCGAGAAAGTTGGCTTAAGTTGACTTACGAGTTGTCCTGCAAGGTGAGCAATTGTATGGACATGGAACTTCTTGTGTTTCTTGATGAGCTCATGTAACGAAGGACCGAGGAGGTCAAGAACTAGTCCGTCGTAACTAGCCTCTCTACCAAACCAATGGGTCCGAGGGATTCCTTCGGTTTGTTCAAGTTCCTTCAGGATGCGATATTCACGCTCGACAGAAGATTCACCATGAAGGGAAAGCTCAAGTTTTATTGCGTAAGACTTGCGAGAGAATATATTGACTCCTCTGTAGACATTGGCTAGCGGAACGCATGAAATAAGCTACAATTGCCCAGTTACTCGCCAGCACTGGTCGGGAACTGAGGACCGAGGTAGCTGTTTCAGCAAACATAACATACCGTAGGTTCCTGAACCCAGTTTCTCCTTGATTCTAAATCTTCCATGAACGCGAATAGGAATATGATGCTGGCTCATTTTTTTGTGAATGCGTTGTGAGACTTGGACAGGTGTGATCGCTCGACGGTTGAAAGTTGAAACTGTGGCTTGCAGCCAATTGGCCCGTGCGTCTTTTCCATTCTTGCCCATATTTGCATAATTCGATGCTTCTAACTCCGGAACCTTCACTACAATCCTTGCCAACGCTGAAACCAACCCGATAGAGTCCAATTGTATGCCGCTCGGGGGCGAACGTCGTCGAAATCAGAAGTTTCAGCAACAAGTGCTATCCCAAATCCCAAATCCCCCCTCTCAGGCTGTCAATCAGCACTGCTGCAACGGGGTCCCATCATTGTCTAGTCTTCAAGTTCCATCGCGTATACTGGTTCGTACAGCAATTTAGTAGATGAATTTGTGATGCTGAATATGTATATATTCATTTGTCGATTACACGCATTGCCGCAACATTCCCGTTAGCGGGCTGCCTTGCTTCAACTCAATGCAGCCGCCACAGCGACCCACTCTTACTAGGCGACGAGCCGTCTAAGGCGCGATGTTAACGCATGCTCAAGGCTGTTCGCATGCTTTTGCAGTGGGTCGCTGTTTTCAAGTATAAAAAGGTAAGCTGCTACTATCCTGATTCCACATCACAGGTTCTCATCTCGATTCTAATGGCCGGGCCTCGTCGTTAAGCACAACCTTCAGACTCTGGACCCGAGCCGCCTGATCCCTCCAGGCTTAATCACACTGGCACTGTCCAAGAGCCCTCTGCTCCCCCCCCTCGACGTCCTCGTCGTGCACTCCGCTCCAACAACGAAGCTGCGAACCCAGACATACCAGCCAACCCTGTGTTACCACCAGCGCCGACCGCACGGGCACCTCCCAACCCTCGCCAACGTCACCCTCCGCGTCCAGTGGCAGTGGCTCCAGCCACGCATGACCTAGAATATATTGACATCGAAGCATACTCCGAGCCGGATGAAGATGACGAGCCTGAAGAATTGCCCATTCCTCGAGCAAGGATGCCTCGTAACGTTGCGCAGTCCAGCATGGATGGCACTTCCCGGGGTTCAACTAGTAACACTGCTGATCCCCTTGGCGAGTCTGCGCAATCGATGGAACATGCTCAGGACGTCCACCATTTCTTCGAGAAACGTAAGAACGAAACGTCAACTTGTATTCCTTGCAGGTGAGTACTCGAGTCTCTGAGTCCGAGTCGCGGATGCGTGTACACGACGAATAGCAGCTAACGGTCGGTGCAGAGATTGGAAGGACTCTGACCCGGACAACTTCCCCAACCATAATTTCGTTTACAAGTTCACGACTGCGAACTCCGGCCTGCGTTCTCACGTCGAGAAATTCCACATCCTCCTGTACCTCGAGCTGGTCGAGAAGAACAACTGGCCGATTTACATCAAGTCCGTTTCCAGCGCCTTCAGTATGGGCTATACATTCACCACTTTACGAGAAGCCCTCAAACAACCTGGGGTCACCATTCGCGCCCTACCTCCTCCTCCTACGCCCGCACCGGGCGACATCTGTCCTGCAGGCTCAGAACTTTCATCCCCGGCAGATGGTCTACCGGAGTTTTCACCCTCGACGCTCGCGCGTTTCCTCGTGAAATTTATTGTTGCTGATGACCAGGTACAGTACCTGTCTCTACTCTCTATATTTGGTTGTTTATTGATGTTCTTGTAGTCCATCAACGTCATCGAATGTCCGGAGTTCAGGCAACTCCTCATGTTACTTAGACCTGGACTCCGGGATTCCGACATCCCTCGGAGAACCAAAATGCGCGAGCTTATTTTGGAAGCATGGAAAGAGTATTTCCTGGTGTTGAAAGCTGAACTCGCGGTGAGCATCTTATAGAATCGCTTAGTCGTTTTCACTCAATATCTTTAGAACGCAGAGGGTCGTATCTCCTGCACCACAGACATTTGGTCGGATATGTCGCGCCAACCTTTTTTGGCCGTTACTGCCCACTGGATCGGCAAAACACCTCGAAGCCCAACACTCCAATTAAGGGCTGCCCTGATTGCCTTCCGCCATGTCCCGGGAAGTCATACGGGCGACTACATTGCTCAGAAGTTACTGGAACTCTTAGACCGAGCAAACATCACACACAAAGTAAGCGAGCACATAGCTTAACTGGACTAGTACTTAGTCACTAAGAATCCTTAGATCGGACATGTCACGCTCGACAATGCCGCCAATAATAAAGTCGCGATGCGGAAACTATCGGAGCTTCTGGGAGCCCGTGGTATTCAGTTCCCTGCTGACGAGCGACACATCATGTGTCTCCCTCACGTTCTCAACACGTGTTCTAAACATGTTGCAGAACAATACCTCAAAGCCGATTTACTTCATGTCCCTGACGTTGCATGGATCGATCAATTTGGCGAGACTATCGACAAGCATGCCTATATTGAATCACTAAAGCAAGACCCCATTAACTGTGCACGACGACTAGTTAAGGCCATTCGCACGTCATGTCGCCGCCGCGAAGAGTTCGCAAGCACCATCCAAAATGGCAACGAGGTGAAACTATGGGTGAACGAAGACGGAGAACGCATGGTCATGCCTGATTATGAGCTTTTGCGTGATGTTCAAACACGCTGGGACTCCATTTACACGATGATCTACCGCTTGCAGGAGATGCGCCAGGTACGTGATATCTTGTGTGAATTGTTGCGACTATCTTAGAACTTTCATAGGTCATCGACTACTTCTTCAACCTACCGACTCAACGTGACATCGCTACGCTCAAACTCCAAGAAATGAAATGGTTAATCTTGCAAGATATGGAGATTGTTCTTGAGGTACGTATGTCTCTGTACATATTTATCATACCCGCTTTTCTAACCCACTTTCTGTCTTAGATTCCTCACCTTTCTCAAGGAAAGATATCGACAGAAAGCACGCCAATGCTCGGCGCCGTCGTTCCATCATTTGAACTATTTATTCGCCGATGGGAGATTCTGGTCAAGAAGATCCCATGCTGTGAACCATTTGTCCGCCCTGGCATAGAGTGCGCCAACCGATACTATGACCGCCTGCACAACAACAATTCTTATCTCACTGCCATGCATAAGTGAATTTATTTGTTATCCTGGCGGCACCTGGCCAGCGGTCATTAACTTGTACTACTCGGACCTCTAGTTGTAAACCCAAATATTCGACTCACGCATATCATGAGCAACTGGTCTGACCAACAACAGATCGAATCAAGGAGGTTTCTATTACAACTGGTGTGTACTAGTACTGTACTACGGTCTTCTCGAGACTCGAGCATGAACACCGCTTACATTCCCGCTTTCCTTTAGATGGAGAAATACAAAACGGAATCACCAAATCAAACTATGGTCGCTGCTGCTGCTACAGGATCCTCTAAACCACGAAGCCAAGGTCGTTCGCTCGTGGCAAAATTCGGAATTACATCGTCCGGTGATGTTGGTTTACCTCGTGCCACCACACCGGTCAGTACCAAGGAAGAATTGAATGCATATCTTGGCGTGCACATCCAAAGCAACACAGACCCGGTCCAGTTTTGGCAGGTACGTTATTGTCGTAGCAGCGCAGCCACGCGGATGATGGTTTTTATTGTGTTTTTATTGTCTTACTTTAGATCTCGCAAGTGGCCTATCCGACGCTATTCCGGATCGCCATGGACTACCTTCCGGTTCAGGCCTCCTCAGTACCATCTGAGAGAGTGTTTTCGTCCAGTTCAGAAACGATGACCAAGCGGCGCAATCGCCTTAGCGCTACGATGATGGAAGCGCTGCAAATGACCAAGTTCTTTCTGAAGAAAGATCGACTACTAAGTGGACTGGACTTTACAGATGGGTGGATCACGTCGGAGCAAGAAATGATGGAGAACGAGCCAACTGAGGACGATCTGCTCGCCAAAGTGGTTGATGCAAACCAAGCCGCCAGCCGCCAATTTGACGAGATGATGGACCGAGTGATGGTATTGATCGCAGCGGAGGAGGAGGGATATCAGGTGCACAATTGACTGGGCGATTGATACTGCTTTGTACTACATGTAAATGACTCGGAATATTGTCAGAATATATTCAGTTCGTGGCACGTGCACTGTGCACAGTACAATGTACATCTCCCTGGGGCCTGAGAACTCCCTTCCAAACAGTCAACACCGATCATTACAGAGTAAGTACCCATGGGCGCCGCTATGCGTCAAAGCTCAGGAGTCAGGGCCTCAGAATTAGGCTCGACTTAGTAGGTTCGAACTTCTGGATGGTGACAGGATGGGGTCTTCTTCCCCCTCGACAAAAATCTGTCTCCCCTTCCTCTCCTCCTTTTCTTCTCTATCGCCCACTTGAAGGTGAGGCGCTTGGTTGTCATGTGCGCGTGTGCGCTGACTCTGGTGAGTGTCTCTCCCTCGATAAATCTCGGAAGCGGCGCTCAGGACGCCAATTCTCTCACTCTTTCCTAGTCTCGACTCTCCGAGTCAGCCTTCAGGGCCTTCTCCCTTCGCATTCACTCTTTTGCCAATGCACAGACTCCCCCAGCGACCGAGTCTCACGAACCCCAACGCCTCGTTTCACACACGCTATACTGAACTCCACTTCAATAATCAAGTTCGCATTAGTGACCACTCCTATCATCTTGCAAACGTGTAGTAGCACGGTGACTATGCTACGGTACTAGTACGGGCTGCCAGGTAGAATTACAAGCATTACATGTATCAATAATCTGTAGATTCAGTAGAATTATGTAGGGACTCGCCGGGGAGTCGGAGATTGCCAGCTAGTCGGTCAACTGCGGCTTCAGCAATCGAGCTGCAGCTTAAAAGCTGCGTGGGAAACGGGAGTTCGGCATGCGTTGCGGTCCGATTTGCCGTTGTCGGCTGACAGCTTTAAGCCGACTGCAAGCCGGAGCTGCGGCAACACTACTCCCGCAGGTGTCATGAGCGCTATGTATGTGACAGGTGAAGCTCTGGAGTGGTTGCATGATTAGGGTGGCTTGCGTCCACGACCACCTCGGGGGAAAACTGCCGAGGATATGAAGCACAAAGTGGAGGGAACAAGAGGACAGAGGCTGACGAACCTGACTGGCTGTTAATAGCGCCGACAAGACGCCTGGATCGTAACTGATCCAGGTAAGCTCGAAGCTGCACCATGTGTTCAAATGGAAGCATACCCAAAGAGCTAAACCTGGTCCCTGCGGTGAACACCAACAAGGGCGTCACTCTCCACGTCTGCTTCGGATTCCAATTTTTCAGCTGCTGTGGGTGTCTTTTCAGGTAGAGTCCAGGATATCGTATCCTCCAGTGTGGGCAAAGAAGAGGGAGTCGACACGTTGTCGTCACGTAGGTAATACCTGGGGTATGACCCCACCGGCGCTTGTAAAAAAAATGGGATTGATTGCAGAACGTCCCGTGGGAAATGGGCGAAAGGACTGGTGACGAAATGGTGCACCTTTCCTTTCCTTCGCTGACCCTTTTCCGGTCGCGAATACCAGCTCCCACTTCCACGCACTCCATGCTCCAGGACAACACCCCGGTCCCCAAGCGACAACCACCTGACCCTCTCAACGGCTTCAATCACCCCTTGTCAATGGCCTACCCACCCCAGCCTGAGAGCCGCCCTCGGGATACTCATGCAGACGTTATGACCACCTCTACGAATATTCAGCGTCGCGTCTAGATCCACCTCGCCTTGCAGAGATCGACAGGCTACCACCGCTCCGCCCTTAGTGCTGCTCCGCATTCGGGCCAGGTGGATTTCGGAAAGCAGGCCACTCGTCATGGACGGTGAAGAGCGCCGAGAAAAGGCATCCCTCGACATTTGATGGTCGGCCGACACAACTTGAAGACCAGGCTGCGGCAGAGAGCGGCATAATTCGTGCGCTCGACGCATCTGGCCTTGCTGGCCTTATTATGCTCGTCGCTGCAATTTCATGTGGTTCGGGGCCGGCATAACATACAAGTTCACATGCTGGTGCAGCGATTTAGTATGTGTTTCTTCGTGAACTATTATTTTAGAAGTAGAGCAAGTTGCGTGACACATCATGTCGAGTTCACCCTCAGGTGGATGATGGGTCGGTGAATCTCAGAAATAGGCTTGGCATTCCCTACCTCCTGTGCTCCACCGAGGAGAAAGGCCCAAGAAACCTATGTCATGCCCTGATTTCCTGCCATCCCGAACGGGCTTCTATCCTGGCACTGGAGCAACGCGGCCCCACATTCGAGGGATCCGCCTCCTTGTCCTACCTGACCACCTTCTTAGTCCATGTCTCCCCAACATACATATTAAATAGGTGGCTTTCCAGGAGCGCTTGGACGATAATAGCGGTAAATATATATTACACACTCCGATGTAATGCGTTTCGGATCTGACCGAAGCCTTCTTTGCCCCTGACCAACTACATCACTGCCGTTGGCTATGGAAACGTTGTACTATTGGGTTCACGGTTCAGGACTGTCTGGATTCGCCATCCAGACTATCGAGTTGCCTGCGGATACCACCATTGGGTCCCTGCGGACTCGGATTGCAACCGAACTTCATTTACCCCTACATTCAACGTACTTGTACACGCTCCCGCAAGCAATTCCCGTGAATATCTCTGACCCTCATGGATATAAGGTTCTCGGAAAACTGTCTATATCCGATCTATGTGATATGTACGTTACCCAAACCGTAGCGGACATCTTCGCACTCCATGGACAACAACATCTTCACATCATCGTTGGTGCGTTTGTTTATATCATTGTGGGGATTATCCGAGTCGAACCTCCCTGACTTTGGGCAGATCCCGCACCTCTGTGTGTCGTTTGCTACCGTCGAGGTGGTAGTATCAATGATGCCTTCGCCACGTACCTACAGAGAGATGCAGTCCTTCAAGCTGTGATTGACAAAGCTCGATCTCACTGGGCTAGGGATTTCGGAAACGTTGATGGATCTGACTTACGCCTCTACAAGCCGGAGGATCCAGATATAGAGGAAAGCCTCCAGTACAAAGAAAACGGCGTTCATATCCCTGCAACCTACGAAGTGAACTGTCTCAGTGATGTCATTCCGTTTTCAGAGCGTCGGATAAACCTGGTCGTAGAGAAAGTTTCTCGTAAGTACGAGCATCGTATGGTTTATCGCATTGTTCACTCATTGTGGATCTGCAGCACCCGTACCACCACCTCCTGCATCCTTTGTTCGTGCTGTTGGAGAAGATACAGTCGCAGATGCTCGTCGAAAGTGGCTCAACGATAACAAGGCGGAGCCTCCCTCTAACTTCGCAAAGTCAAGTGACTTCAACGGCAAGCAGCGTGACGCTAAGAATGCTATACCTTGTGGACGCCCCTGCTCGTTAGAAGATCCCATCCCTCCCATATTGCTACACAACGTCTTCGGAAAGTTTGTCCACGATACCCAAAACGCAGAATTGAGTGGGGAAGACTATATATCTGCTGTGAAGCTCAAGGATGTCATGACACGTTTCTACCCGGATGAAGGCTCGCGCAAAGTCGACATTTTAACAGCCATGCGAGATATTGCCCCTTTTAACCGAGACTCTGGGATCGGACCCAAGAACAAGAAGTACGCGACGGATGGTAGTCTAGTTGTTGGTGATTACCATCTTGTTGTGATCGAAGTCAAAAACGAAGCAGGAACATCAGGAGATGCCTATCTTCAAAATGTCCGATACTATCTGGAGGGGACGAGAGAAAAAGCACCTGAGATGTGGCAATCACCCTTGCCCTGCTTCTTGTTGTCGATAACTGGTTCGTTCTTGAGTGCAGATCAATTCGGGTTGTTGACCATCTTTCGTGCAGGGCCTCATATCGTCTTTGCAGCTGGTGCTTGGAATACGCGACCGATGGTACAGTTACTGTCTATGCCCATCGCATTCCATTTTCACAGCAGAGATACTGCCAATCTTACTGTTGTGGCACGACACATGGTCGCACTTCGTAATGGCATTCGAAGACTGCAGGAATATTATGCAGCCTTGAAATCGCCGGTGTCGTCGTTGACCGGCCCTCCTTCCCAGCTTTTCCCATACCCCAACCAATACACCTCTCGTATCGACAAAAGCAAGCAGTGCGACATTATATATCAGACACAGCCCCACAAAAACCGACTCATGTTCTTTGGCCATGCTGGTTCCTTGGACGGCCCTCGCATATGCATCAAGTTTGTCGAACGATATTCAGTGGAAGCTCATGAGTGTTGTGCATCCATGGGGTGTGCTCCTACACTGCTCGGTTTTGAATCTTTTCATGCGGGCTACTCCATGGTCGTCATGAACGATATCAGAGATGGATATCAGACTCTCTCTCGGACGCACGTCTCTGACACGATCAAGCCCCTCATCAAAGAGAATTGTTGAAATTTCACGAGGAGGGCTTCGTACATGGTGATTTCCGAAACACCAACATCATGGTCTCCAAGACGGATGAAAACGATTTCAAAATCGTCGGTTTTGACTGGGCCGGGGTGGAAAGTCAGGCGAGGTACCCACCGCTCATCAACAATGTGGACATAACAAGGCCAGGTAAACCAATTCTTGCAGAGCATGACTTATTTATGCTCGAGTGCATTCAATTCAATGGAGCCATGATGGTTGAAGACTAGTGGTATGCTGTAAGATACTATATTTGAAGTTATCTCTTGCTCGGGCTGTCGATGTACCAAGCTTAATTCATCTTCTCGCTGCCTCTATTTTGATGTTCAGTAGGGACGAATGCCTGGCCAGGCGGATTATGACTCATTCCTGGACGACGTCGAACGCCGAGGTAAGGCGTTGCTCTATAGCTAACGTTCGTCCGATGCGAGACGAACTCGCTGCGGCCGAGAGCGGGGTGAGCGATCGCGTGTAAGTTCGTATCAGTGGGCCTTATCCAGCTGTAACGATTGCGGGATTAGTCATGCAGACTAATCCGTCACGCGTCACAAATGCCAGAACGGTGGTCAGTGCGCCGAGCAGCCAGACCTCAGCAGAGATACAGTCGTTGGCTATAGATATAAAAATCGTAGTGTTACATGTTCCCCCCAGGTTACTCAGAAAAGACACATTATCCCTTTCTTTCTGAAGTGACTTCGTGAATCGTCTCGACTCTCCTTTAGGGAGGGCGTGCTTCACTATCAGAATCCTAATTAGGAAGGCTTCGTTGGGCTAGTAGATTCTAGTACCGATCACCAGTACCGTGACCGCGCTTGATCACCGCAGGCCATTGCAGCACGAAGAATTCAAGAATGTCATACACTCACACTCGCAAATAACAACACTCGCCCTCTTCCACTGGCGGTTCAGAAGATCTGCGATCTGCGGTATTTTTTTGGCCTCGCGGCTGCTCAGACGTACACGGGAGAAGTTGGTATAGTAATTTTTTGCCTACTTATCCCCCCAACACAGTACTTCTTTTCTGAGTCAATACATTGGATATGTCGATCGAACCTTGACTCCGCCTACATGCGTACTAGTCTCCTGCAGCTAGCAGCGCTGATGGTCCCTCGTAATGTATTTTAGGAACATATTGTGATGCGTGTGGATGTGCAAGGGCAGTTGTACTGGGTAGTCCGTCGGCACTTGGCAAGCTGCGGCAGAGATAAGGGCTTAGCAAGCCGCCGGCTTGACTTTTTTAGCCGCAC
>JBBPPG010000923.1:0-13568 GCA_038091855.1 Leccinellum luteum
ACACTTTTTTTCACTACACTTTTTCAGTACACTTTTATATACTTTTTGGTACACTTTGTCTAGTTAGTATGCTTGGTTATGCTTTGTTACTAGTATCTAGATAGTATGCTCCAGTGTAGTACAGAGTATACAATCCTGTACAGCCCTATACAACCTCACTGCTATCTCTGTACAGCCCTGTACAGCCCTGCAGCTCTGTACCATCCTGTAGACATCTGTAGAATCCTGGAGCGACTGTACTACATATCCCAGTTTACTGATGCAGCCTGTAAAACCTAACGATTTTTTGTTGCGGGAACCTGTAAATGTGACCTTGGAGCTATTCATCGTCAAGAGCCGACCACAACGTGTCCTAATATAATGTGTTAGTATAATGACGGACAATGAAAGCCATATTTACAATGATGATCATGATATTGGCGCTGGCCAGATTCAGACCAACGGCACCAACAGTGGAAAGGATGAGCATGCGGGCTCCTGCCTGGCACGTCAACCTTTGAAATTCATTCAAGACCTTCTTGCGTTTGGCCTGAGGTGTTTTCCCAGTGAACTCAACCGACTTGATTCTGTAGAGAGTTAAAACCTGAGAGGACTAAGGGATGCAATTGATAGAAAGTGGTACACGCATGTCTCGAATGGCTGCATTCAAAGAAGGGAAGGCAGAGAAAATCACGATTCGATTGGGATCCAAATGGTCCTTATCGTCAAGTTCTGCAGCTGAGTCAATGTTGATTGTCATTCCATTTTTCAAGACCGTAAGTGGAAGCGAATTATCCTGTGACAGATGATGCTTAATGATGTTGGCCAATGTATCGAGTTTTGTTGATGCCAACTCGTTGGTCCATTGTTCGACCAATTTCAGGGCCTCCCACTGTTGACCAGAGGATGGATTCATGTGCGGATGTAGTAGTCTGCACTGAAATTCAATGTAGAAATTCTATTGTCGAAAGTCAGAATGTTGACCATAAACAAAATGGGCATCCTCAACGCCCTCACAGACTGCAGTGGAGTGTGTGATAAAAAGATGACAAATGTATATAACACATGAGCATGATATCCATGCGCTCATTGAATGTGCATGCAAACGAGGGTGTCCTTGATGCCCATGATGACAAATGGATACAAGTGCATGCCGACATAACGTGGCAATCATGCAATGAGCAGGTGTCCCAGATGCCCATTTGGCTTAAGGTCAACCAATCACTGCGTGCACGATGTAGAAAAACATAGCAATAATGAATATGATGTTCCCAAATGTGACTCACCTTGCTAGTGCTAGCCATCATAGTGAGCAGAGTATCCTTGATTATCTCATTTGTGAGTTTTGTCAGAACCTCCTTCTCTGAGTCCCACAATTCCAGGAGCATGACATGCTCACAATACGGCCTCATGCCAAAAATCGGCTTCTTCTTGCAATCGACTAAATTCAGTGTTCTACAGATGACGCGTTTTTCAAATGCATCGCGCAACCAAGGAATCCATTCTTGCAGCTTTGGTACCAGCTCAGAGGCCATCATTGTGTTGTGGTCTATTTCGCCTACAAGTAATTCATGCAAGTGGTCCCCCACCAATTCCGACTCACGTTCTGCCTTGTGGTCCTTCACTTGTGCCCGATTGATTTCTCTTTTCATTTTGTTGAACTTGTCCTTTTTGTTGAGCGCCTGTATGCCCAGTAGATGGCCCATAATCCAAAGATCCTTTAGGTAAGTTATGCAGTAAGTAGGAGCACGATTGCACAAGAGAAATAATAGAATACTACATGCCTGAAGTTTCGTCATGACAGGTGTGGCCATCATTGTGATCATTGAAGCCAATTGTTCCTGCAAACAGCACACTGCTGTGTGTAGCTTGTTGAACTTGTGTGCCGCATGAGCCTCATCAATGATGAACGATGCACACTTGTGTCCGAATAGAGTTGTCGGTCCAATTGAAGACATAGACAACCTGGTGTTGACCTTGTCTTTAACGTGATGCATGATTTGGGTAAATAATGTCGTGGAGTAATCGACCAAAGCCTCGATCACAGTATCAGTGCAAGTGAGACATGTGCATAGAAGTACTTACGTTGTCCATGGCCAAGATGATCTGATTGTGCGGCTCATGGAAACCCTTCACCAAGAAAATATTAACCCACCATCCATGACATGTGCCATACTTGCCGACATAAGGGAATACAATGTCCGCTCCAACATGTGATAAATCCTGACAAGTTGATGCCACCAGGGTCATAAAGGCTCCCGGTTGCTTGTCTTGGACATGAGCCATTTTTTGCCCTCTGCTATCCATGGCTCTATGATAGCATCAGGATTGGTGAACTCCTGAAAGAACAGGAGTTTCTTCTCTGGTAGTCCAAGGCAGGCCCAAAGCTCATTTTCCGTCACTTTTGCCAAGTCCTCTGTGCCTTCGCTTCACGAAATCTCTATCGGGCTACCTTTGGGTAGCTCAATGGGAACATGCAAGTCCTGCATATCTGTGTTCTCGATAGCTGCACGGATGCACTGTGTGACTTCCTGAACTTCCATCTTCATCGTTAGCTTTTGCAGGGCATCGCGAAGTATCTTGGGTAGCTCTATGTGTATATATGTAGATTAATATAGTCTCAAGTGATCAGAATGAAATATTTACTATCAATCGTGTCCTTCTGTGTCTTGTCGTTTTCCACTGCAGCCAACATCGCCTCCAAAGTCTTTTGCTGCCCTTGAAATTCCTCTATCGTCTTCATATCTTGGTAGCATGACATGATGCTGAGTAGTCAGTGGAGATAGGTAAGGTAGTTCTTGATGTCTTGGACTGTTAGTGTGCCCTGTGAGATAGCTAGAAAACAATGTACTTAAGTAAATCGGCAAAGATCGATGTAACGTGCTAAGCCATTCAATTGCAAGGGCCTCCCGAGTCTTGGTCATAGTCATCGACTCCTGCCAGATGGCTTTGGTGCCATGACTGCATGATGATTGTGTCAATGAATTCCTTGGCTGTGGGTTTGAGGAAGTCAGAGTCTTCCTTGTCGAAGGCCTGATCACCAAGTAAGAGGTGAGCCAGGGGCCTGCTAACGAGACCAGATCCCTGCGACTCCTCGATTGTAGGCAGCTAGTAAAGATCGTGAGTTGTTGTGTTTGTTCCGAACACATGACGGTACACAAACTACGTATCACTTCGACTTGGCCCGGGCTAGAGCCTGGTAGGGCAAACATTTGTTCTCTGTAAATATTTCATCGATCTTCTTGTGTAGCTGCTAGTGTGTGGTCCACTGTCAGCCAATCCATGAGTTCCAAGCCGAACGCCCAACAGAATCAAATTCAGATTCTATGGATGGGACAATGAATCGAAGCAGTGCGAGATGCTATGTGATCTGTGGGTGTGCTGAGAAACGGAAGCATCATAAAAATACATATTACCAAGATTTAAACATTTTTGTTCCATAATGCTGTGTGATTTCTATGTGGGCATCCTTGATGCCTGCACAATGCAGGATGTGTGTGGGAATTGCATAACTATGATGTGGTGCAGTGCCATGGTGTGGTAGTAAATGCTGTGCAATAGACCAGGTGCAGCGAGGTGGGCGTCTGCAACGTCACCTTCACCCTGATGTCCTCACAACACACTTTATCCAATGCACACGCCTTTGCCCCAATGCTCTTGCATTTTACCCCACACACATGCCTTTGCCCCAATGCCCTCAGCATTTAACCCAATGCACACATGCCTTCGCCCCAACGCACTCACATTTAATCCAATGCACATGCCTTTGCCCCAATGCCCTCACATTTAACCCAACACACATGCCTTCACTCCAACGCCTTCGTATTTAACCCAACGCCATCGCCTTCAACCGAACGCCCTCGCATTCAACCAAACATCCTCGCCTTTAACCCAATGCCATCGCATTCAACCCAACACCATTATCTTCACTCCAATGCTATCAGCTTTAACCCAATGCCATCGGATTTAGCCCAACACCCTCGCATTCAACCCAACATCATCGCATGTGACTGAACACCATCACCTTCAACTGAATGCCCTCGCATTCAACCCAATGCCATCATCTTCAACCAAACACCCTCACATTCAACCAAATGCCATCGCATTCAACCCAATGCCATCTCCTTTAACCCAATGCCCTCGTATTCAACTCAACACCATCACCTTCAACCCAACACAATTGCATTTGATCCAACGCCATTGCCTTCAACCCAATGCAAGCGCATTCAACCCAACACCATCGCCTTTAGCCCAACGCCAGCACCTTGAACCCAACACAATCGCCTTCACTCAAACACCATCGCCTTTAGCCCAACGCCCTCGCCTTCAACTTAACGCCATTGTCTTTAACCCAACACCATCACCTTTAGCCCAATGCCATCACATTCAACTCAATGCCACCGCCCTTGTCCCAACACTCTCGCTTTTATCCCAATGTCCTCGCATTTAATCTGTTATGACTTACCCCTATCGTTTCTTCTTGTCTCGTTCCTTCGACTCGTCTTTGTTATATACCTTTACTAATCCACAGCTTTTCACACATTCTATACTGTGGATTACTCACTCCTACTGCGGATTACTCATTCGCTTCATAATCCTTTGGTCATCATTCTATTCTTAGATTGTATGCTTACTTATCTGCAGTCTTCATGACTCATTTCACACTGCGGATTACTCATACTCCTTCCATCATGTTCCACGATGTTCCATCCACTTAGTCATATGCCTCTCTCATTACCTATATAAACCTCACTGTGCTACGTAGATACTCCAAGCTAGATCCCCTCTGGACTCCCCTGTACTTCCGTACTCGTCCAATCTAGCCATCCCTTGTAGCCACCCCTTTGCAGGAAGAACCTCTGAAAGCCCTCGTCCTGCTTTTGACTGGATGCTCTGCTTTACCCCTTCGTCCCGTGCTAACCCTCCCTTAGATTGAGCACACTCCTTGGAGGCATTCAACCTCATCTAAGTCCCGTGTCACAGATACACTTAACTTCTCCGGTAGCCCTTGAAGCTACTTGTTCTCCGGCGACTCTCGATTGCTCATCACTCTGGCGACTCACCATCGCTCGTCTCATTGCTTTAGGCAACCTCCTTGTCCTCAGAGGCTACACTCATCCCCACCCGGGCCAAGCATAACATAACCCAAGCCCTTGCCTTTGCCTCGATGCTCTTATCTGTAACATAACATAATAACTTAAGTAATTAAAAGTAGCAAAAATGTCTATTGTGTTAATTCTTTTGCACTGGGCATCGGCGACACCTGCATAATGTGATACATGTGTGGAAAATATATAGAAATACTGCAATATGGCAGGATTCCAAAATGTGGCTGCTGCACCATCACATCATGGGCATCCAGGACGCCCACACTAGACATGAGTATATTCTCCCACACTTCTCTGTCACACAGCAGGCATCCAGGACGCCCATCACATTACACAGTATATTTCTCCATGCTCCTTCGTCACACAGCAGTCATCCAGGACGCCCATATCACATCACACACAAATGTATTTTACCACACTCCCATCACATCACAGGCATTCAGGAAGCCCATATCATATATACAATGTACTATACTTTAGCTTCACATCCAATGCAAATACATATGTATAATTTTCATTTCAGTGTCTTGCACCATTTAGAATCCAATGTGATGATCTATATATGATATCAATATAATACAAACTAGATTAATAGGGGATTCCTATATTGGAAACTCAAGAGTAGGGTTACAAAGTAGCAGGAATAGCCAGCAAGAGGACTCATAATCCTAATGCCCTAATAGAGAGGTACTGCCGGTGGCCCTTGTGCTGACCTAACGACCTAAATTAGGACACTCCTGGCTATGCTGGACTGGACGCCAATCCTGAGTAGTCCAATATTCTCCAAAACAAACTTACATAAGTGGGAATCAGGGTTTATTTACTGATGTATTGATTTTTAGCCGATATCTGATGACAACGAAACAGTGTGAGAGAAATCCCATGGTGGCCTCGGCCTTTACAGAGTAGCATCGGCAATCCGGATCTTGGTCTGCAATTGTGAGGTAATTTTGGGTGACATGAGAATTTTCTCACCATTTAATAGACATGGAAATGAAATCAATCTAGATTAAAATCGTGATCTGTGGATCAGAGATCTTGTTATCTCTTGCTTCTCACGAAGCAGTATTCTCATGTCATGGTGAACTTGTAAAGCGGCTACCGATATCTCTTATCTTTGGTGACATGTCATTTCTACTAGACCAGATCTGCTGACCATGTATTTTTAGGGTACTCAATATTATATTTAAAGGTTTGTTTACCCATAGCATTTGCTTAAACCAATAGGAAACAAGTCTGATGAGGATTATCCGAAACAGGCCATGTTTTCAAAACAGAGTGGTAACACCTGTTACTTGTTTCCCCTTATCCATTTCTGACTAATAGGCACCACTTTGTAGCACCTTGTGCTAAAATCTAACAAGTGCTGGGACGGTACCTGTCTCGAGATGGTACACCTTGAGCAACTTGAGTGCTGGCCACTGGGCCATACACCACATGAGCTGCGCAATGCTGAGCATCTGTGCCTTGTTTCCCTTACCCTCACCACTACAGCCCAGGTTATTACCGCTTTCATCACCTGTCCAGCAGTACTTGGTAGGGGAAAATCTAATTACCAGCCACTTCTCTTCCTATTTTGTGGGCTCAATCGAGAATGTCCTGAGGTAATGAAGCTCGGTCAGGATGGTGAAAAGTGTATTCATCTGGCGTGGTTCTGGGCCTGGTTCATCTAGCTGCCCAAGGTGCAAGCATTGTAGATTTTTGGTCATGTGGAAGATCGTAATCAATGCCATTATGAAGCGCACTGGGTCCTTACATGGGGGCCATCCAAAGACAGCACTCTTCCAGTTTGATTTGGACTGGGACTCACCCAGGTCATTCATAGTAAGGTGGCGAAATGCATGGCTGAGGATGGGTTTCATAGAATTAAGACTTTTTTTTTCTTCGCCAGTAGATACTGGGAGAACATACCCAAATATTAGATCGGGAATCTTTGAGTGATGACTTGTTGTAGTATGAGAGGACATGAGTGCTGGAGAAAAGACATCTCAATTCACTGTCAAACATAATAAAGAGTGTCGTCTACCTTGGCTGCCATATGGGGAAGTGGAAGTGCCTGGGCCCATCTCAGTGATATTCATAAAATGAGTAATCCTGCCTGAACTGACTGGCAGTGGGAGATGATGCATCCAAGCATCCCTTCGAGTTCTTGTCCTGGTCCAGTAACAGTTTGAACATGAAAAAAGCATGATAACCCTGATGCCTAGAAGCAACAATTTAGTTTAGTGTCAACATAATGGCTAACAAGTGACAGAGTTTATAGTTTACACTATGTAGTCAAAGCGTGACTCATGTAGCGCTGGCTGGGAGCTCTGTTAATTAGAGCTAAACAATTTCAAGTGCCAGTGACCCAGCAAGGCTCTTGGCAGTCCAATGGTGCTACTGGATTTTATATTTGCTCCTGGGCCAGACCTGTCGATGCCTAGTAATGAGCTCAAGAAGAGCGTAGTTTAGTGCCAATATCTTGCTTTGCCATCATGGTAGATTTATTATGCAAAGTATTTTGTCCATTAATGGGCTTGGCTTCCCGTCAGCTGGCGAGACTGATGTTGTGTATAGTAGCAAACATAACTTGTGTCTGTTACAAGTTCAGCATAAAATTTACCACGTAAGTCTCTTTTCAAATGACTGTCTGACTGTCAAGTGAGTTCACTTTTGTCCAATTTGGATTTTATATTGTTTCTCCCAGCCGGTTGGTCAACCAAATCTTGCCTATAATGCCAAATGAGATATATTTCCACATATTTGATCTCCTCCCACCACCTACTACCGTGTTTTGCAGATTCTAGAGCATGCATGAACTCGCAAGGCATTGACATGATATACATGCCTTTTTCTCCTCCATCATGAATAGCTTTGATCGAAACAGGGTAACCTGAAACAAGCTAGAGTGATGTTTGACTCAGCTAGTGATCCATGATGATCTACCTATTTTTTCTGCTTTGTTGAAGAGTAATTGATGATCTTGGTTATCACCGTGATAACCTAGAATGCATGGCACGACAGCAGTTTGATCCAGAAATGTCAACATCACTACAAGGCCAAGATAGTTAGACTAGGACTGACCAGACATTATATTCTGGGTTTGCTGTTTTTTTTTTCATCATCACACAGTGAAGCAAACTTTGGAGATCTATACTTATCTCTTCAAGTTAGAGCCCATGGCAATGATGGCATAACAACATCAGAACAAAAGGAACAAAAGGAAGGTGATCTCACCCAGGATAGACGGCTCAGGACAGGATGCCATTGCAAGTGCCAGTGCACAAAGCTCACGAATGGCGACTGGGTGGCTGTCAAGATTCAGAAGACAGACATAACCAAACAAATCTAATGGCTGCTTATTCAACCTCTATATTTATTTCACTGTTGGTACACATTATATCCCCCAATTTTCTTGTTTGCTTGTTCACAAAAGCATGGTAGATGTCATCAACAACCATCTGAGACAGGAGCTTTGCCGCATAGCCACATCTTGGTGACAAGGTGCATATATCCAAGGTGTATCTAGAATACTCATCCAAAATGAGCCTCACTGCCGAGTGGATTGACGGCATGCGCTTGAGTGACTGTGCTACAATTTAGAGCCTCGTGGGTGAGGACACTTAGTCTGCAAGCTCCTCATTGAAAAGCGTTTGCTTAAAGGGTGGCCTCACCTGAGTCAATTATGCAGACCATGATCAAACTTTTCAGTGCACAAACATTCAGCTGGGGTTGGGTTCACTGTGACTAGCACCCTGGCAACATCATAATTGTTATGACTGACCCTACTCGGGCCAGTTATATACTCAAGGTGGGGTACTGAGGCTAAGACGAGGGCTAAGGGCTAAGGGTACGAAGGTCAACAAGACCTGAGTATACTGAACTCCGAGTGCTATGGGGATCGGAGGAGATGAAGGGCTATGAGTCTCAACGTCGAGAAGCTCAAGAACTAAGGAGGCTAAGCCTACGAGGGACAAGGGGTGATGAGGGTGGCTAAGAGCAGTGATATTTGAGTAGCTCTAGTTTGGGTTTACTTGATAAGGATGGTACACTATATATACGAATGAGATAGAATGTCAGAGAATGGCATGGAAGAGAGCAAGTCATCCACAGTATGGAATGAGTCAGAAACTGCAGGTGACTAAGTGTACAGTAAGCTCGGATCAAGGAGATGAATCATCCGTAGTATGGAGAGAATCGGAAGCTGCGGATGGCAGTGCGATCGGAAGGAATGGGAACGAGGAGTGGTGAGTAATCTACAGAGGAAGTATTGAGAACGGCGCAGACATCTATAGTACAGTTAGGTGGCGTGACTCATGGAGAAGGAAAAAGAAGAAGAAAAGGAAAGGAGAAAGAATAAGGAACGGAGAGATGGGCATATCATAACAATAATCTCCCCTGATTAATCCTATGTATCTCATGGGGTGTGCACATCATAGCAAACTCCACATCTGCATCAGTCATGCCAATAGAGACCATCTCCTTATCAATGAGTCCTTTTCATGCACACCAAGAAGCTTATCAAGGAGCAGAAATAGAAGGACATGGTGCATGTGAGACGGGAGATCAAGTCAATCAGGACGAAAGAGGCCAAGAAGCTCACTCAGGACTTGATGAATCACGGGGGGCTCAAGGTGTTGATCACGGTATGTCCTGTCCTTCTTTGTTTCCTCTGTCATTAATATATTGTCTAGGATAGGTAGGACTTGAGCAAGAACAGATCAAAGTCAAGCACTGGAAAAGGAGAAAAAAAAACACAAACATGCTTTGCAGATCAACAATAACAAGCGGGCGTACCCGCAAAGAGAAGTGCCCACTGCTTATGCAAGGCTATGCCAGCCACGAAACCTTTTACACACAATAACCTGGAGGCACGCTACCAGGCTGTGGTTGAGCCAAATGCAACACGACTATAGAGCGCACCAGGGGACATTAGGATAGGAGGACAAGATAACTCGGTTCGCTGCAGAGGGTGGCAGCATCATATACATTGTCAAGGTCAAAGAAGACATAGACGGTGACACAATCCTTGCCCTCCTTTGTTCTCTGCCTTGATCTGACTTCTCCATTCAGATGACAGTCCACTGCGATTCCACTATCAGCTTGCCCCCTAGCTCAACTACTCTCTGGCCAACCTCACCTCCTTTGCTCTCATCAGCACATCCCGACCCTTGATCCACTCGCCTCACTCGCTATCCCAGTTGCACATATATCTTTTTGGCAGTGAAGATATAGTACCATATAAAAGTCTCCATGCCCTAGTTAGTTGCAGAGTAAAGCCCTGGTTTGATGTGTTCATTGGTGTCTGTGGTACTGGAAAGGAGGATGACACAAGATGGGTATGTTGTCGTCTTCCCAGTCAACCTGCCACACTCACATTCACCCAGGGATACCCAAGACAAAAAGAAAAAGTTTGCAGAGCTCGAACTGTCTCTCCTACATCTCCAGCAAAATGTCGAGATACTGGTCATCTCATCATCCATCCTGCCATGGTCATGGAGGCCTCAGAAACACTAAACAACTCTATGCAACTGTCAGTTTCATTGCCAACACAGGCTTGAACACCTCAACCGATCTCGATGAGTACCCCATTGGTACTCCTCGTTTCTAGATTATGCCAGTGCCTCATCCATGTATGCATCATGTCACAAGTACAATCAACTCATGAAAGACTTTCTGTTGAATAAATTTCTCTCCGTGACTGACCTTGACAAGATCCAAGAGTCCCTGATACTGATATTTAGACACATCAACCACAAGCTCAAGCTTAAGCTTTCCCTCTACCCCATCTGACATCCGCTCCTGCTTGTTGAGGCCATCTCCCACAATCTTAATGATCAATTGCTGTGTATGCTGACATTGCATCACCTGCCATACATGCCATACAGACCTTTGATCAATTATTAATCCAGATAATGAACATCTTTCGTGCGTGGGACGATCTCATCAAGGAGTTCACCAACGTAGCCCATAAGGTCACACGAAGGCGATCAGAAAAGTTCATCCTGATCAAGGTGGTCTCTGTGCATGCCAAGTTGCAGGTATGCACGCAGTATCTCAAGGACTGGCACAAGCAGCATGAGCAGCTGGTCATGATGACGGGTCCTACGAAAGGCCTGGCAAGTTTCACGAAGGAAGTGGGTGGAATGTACATAAAAGTGGAGGTCAAAGAGGCATACAAAGTGGTGAAGCAGATCGACATACTCGACATCTCTGTCAGTCATGGTGAGTCTGTTGCTGTGGTTCAATCCAGTCACATAATATTGATCTGTTGTATTCAGAGGGTACTGAGATCTGGATTACTGCCAAAAATGCATATAATGAGCAAGTGGCCAGGGTGGAGAACCAGTTCATTGCAAGGTTGCATGATAGATTAGGCACTGCACACAAAGCGAACGAGATGTTTAGAGTGTTTTCCAAGTTCAATGCGCTGTTCATTCGACCAAAGGTAGACCTCGTGGTCTTTTTGCACCTCCAGCTAACATGTGCAAACAATTCAATCACTCACAGATTTGAGGTGCCATCCAAGAGTATCAAATGCAACTCATTGACTCTGTCAAGGAGGACATCAATCGTCTACATGACAAGGTGCACATCACGTTTCTCCTATTGAATTGTGCTGGTTGACGATGTCACTGTCAGTTCAAGACTCAATACTATACTGGTTCTTGGAAGCATATCACATCTCAGATGCAGGACCTTTCACCGATTGCGGGAGCTGTCATCTGGGCTCGACAAATAGAGCAACAACTCCTGACATACATGAAATGTGTCAAAGACGTGCACGGACAAGGTTGGGAATTATATGAGGGTCAAAAGCTACAGTCTGAATTGACTGCATTCCACAAGAAGCTCAACACCCGACCAGTCTTTGGTGCATGGCTACACGATATCAACCTATGAGACATAGCCATGAACAGACATCTATTCGAGATTATCTGGGTCCACAGAGGTGGATTCCAGCTTGTAGTCAACTTTGATATACAGACTATCACACTATTCAAGGAGGTCCAGAACCTGCTGTGGTTGAACTTTTGGGTGCCATAGATGATCATGAACATAGCCAAGGACGTCAAGCAGATATATCCCCACATAATGTAGTTAATGGAGATGGCATGGATGTATTGGCAGACATTGGATCTGGTAGAGCATAATCAGGGGATCGACTGGCATGCCTTCTATAACTGGAATTTTTTAGGTATGAGCATCCGAGTCTGGTGGGACTATTTCATGAATCAATACAACACGACGCAATTCGTTTGTTTTGAGTGCAGACGCACATGGTTCAACTCTGCTCAAGCTTGGTCGAATGGAGTGCTGCTCGAGTGAGCTGGTGAGATGACAACCATGATGACAACCAGGACGTCTGCATCTGGACCATCCATAGAATTAAGCCTCACTGGGATGGCAGTAAGGTTGTCTCCTCAACCAGGACTGCCACCACAGAGTGGTCGACGGCATCACTCGTGATCGGCAGCAGTGTCAGGATGATGACTTACCATTTCCTGCTCGTGCCATCATGGCTGGGTCACTCTAGGTCGAATACACTCACATGTGAATGATGGGGGTGTTCTCCTGAGTCGCAGATGTGACACAAGCAGTGTTAATCCTTTCGGAAGTAGAGCCATTTGGTGACGTACTCTCTCAGCTAATATATCTTGCTTTCGATCAGTGCAAAGGGTCGTGCCAACGCTTCATCACCAAAGTGAGTTAGCTAGCGCATATCATATGTCAGCGAGAGAAAAAGTGCAGAAGACACAGCACTCACTAATGATGTATAAGTCTTTTCTGATGAAAGACTGCTTTGCATTTGAAAACCAATCTTGTGCCACAAGCTCTGAATGGGCTGCAATCGGCAAATGACACCTATCAACATCCCGTGTTCATATTCATGTGGTGAGTGCACAATAAATAACTCACCAAGCTACTCATCAACTCCTTTGTCCACACCGACCACACATACTTGATCAGCGGATCGCGAAAGATGACTTGGTTCTGTATCCAAATCTCTTGCATGATCGGTGTTAAGCTTGACCTGGGTAGGGACGAGTATAGCCTCTGAGAACAAGGAGGTTGCCTAAAGCAACAAGACGAGTGATGGTGAGTCGCTGGAGTGACAAGCGATTGAGAGTCACCGGAGAATGAGTAGCTTCAAAGGCTACCAGAGAAGTCACATATATCTACAATACAAGACTTAAGTGAGGTCAAAGTGCCTCCAAGGAAAGTGCTCAACCTAGAAGGAGGTTAGCACAGAACTGGGGTTAAAGTGGAGCATCCAGTCAAAAGCAGGATGAGAGCTTTCAGAGGATCTTCCCGCAAGAGTTGGCTATAAGGGTTTAGTGATTTAAAGTCCGGTCCGGTTCGGTTTTTTTCCTTTTTTGGGCATAACCGTAACCGTAACCGGTCCTGGGAATTTCCTGATTTGGAAAAACCGGACCAAAACCGATGAAAACCGATAAAATCGGTCTTTATCGGTTTTTGTCGGTCCGGTTACGGTTT
>JBBPPG010000924.1:0-13563 GCA_038091855.1 Leccinellum luteum
TATTGCACATGTTTAGTAGTAACCTTTAAAATGTGCAGAACAATAACATGTTTGATATCTCATCTGATATATATATTTCCTTCAATGATATAACATGGCCACCAATTTCCAACTATCATGCTCTATTGCGCATTTCACAGACCCTCTGAAATGCGCGATTCGAATGATATAACCTGGCCACTGATTTCCAACTATCATGCTCTATTGCGCATTTCACAGACCCCCTGAAATGCGCGATTTGGACTATAAACTATTGTAATTTCATGGCATAACATGGCATAACCCTAACAGAATTACAAAAAGGCTATAGTATCTGTTTATATCATTCTATCAATTTATTCTGACTGCCAAATCATTCCAAATTTTGTCCAGGCCTTCCCATAGGTCTAACACACCCTCTGAGATACTTTTCTAGCCTATTGTTTTGTTTCCACATTTAGTTTTTAATTCCCAGTGAGATATATAGCCGGTATGCTCAGTGCCCGCATTCACAGTGCACTTTGGATGTCGGCCCACTTACACTGGAACTCAGCTAGTACGCTCAATTATCACATCCACTGTGCACTTTGGATATCGGCCCATGTGCACAATAACGCTCAGCCGGTATGCTCAGTGCCCACATCCACAGTGCACTTTGGATGTCGGCCGACTCACACTGGTGCTCGGCCAGTACGCTCATTGCCCACATCCACTGTGCACTTTGGATGTTGGCCCACTTGCACAATGACATTCAGCTGGTACGCTAAGACTCAATGTTGGCCGAGTGATGCTATAATGCACATTACAAGGGTTCAACATGGAGTGTGGAATGCAGAGTGTGATGGTGGTGACTGAAGGGTCTGCAATATGCTCACTTCTTTCATTTGATGCTTAGCCCTGCATTGTAGCACTGTGTTTGATTGCCAAAACGTGTCAGACTATTGACCTCTCCTCCCTGAGTCTCTCTCCATTGCACATTCCCGCAAGTAGACTTTCCAGCTCGCCTCAACTGAGTCGACTGTCGTGCTTTTGACACATTCATGTAGTACTCCTATCATATATAAATGATCAATAAAGCATAATCTCATTCGTTGCTAAATACATGAGGTGTGAAATAACAGTCAAGTTTCATAAATGAAATCCATTCAAGTTGGTGGCAGCAGCCTTTGGCCATAGGAAAAGTTAGACAATGTCGACTTGGTTTGTCAAAGTGGTACAAAGTGGGATATGTAGTGCTATACATCAGAACTTTGT
The DNA here is from genome assembly GCA_038091855.1 of Leccinellum luteum. NCBI lineage: Eukaryota > Fungi > Basidiomycota > Agaricomycetes > Boletales > Boletaceae > Leccinellum > Leccinellum luteum. Next base: position 1,234 of record JBBPPG010000924.1, read on the forward strand.
ATCACTGTGTCCTTTGCAACAATATTGGAGTACGATGGAAATTTCAAATGAGATGGGAGCAAATTATATTTCACAGAAATACTACTAGATCCTGGGAGAAGATACAAGATATGTAAGAGTAGGGCGACAAGTTTATTTTGAGTGAGTCTTCAACTGAGAGCCACCATAGCTGAAAGTGACAAATGGGGATAAAAAGTATATATAACGGGCAATGAGAGCGAGGGGGTCATAAATTAGACCAGCAGGGAATATATCCCCACCTGGACCTTAGAGCATCAGATTGATTTTGGCAAGCCATGCAAGGCTCAAGATAAGCTTTATGGAAGCATTGAACATTGCAGTGACGAAAGCTGCACAAATACCTACTTTGGCCAAATCTGTGCCGGTTATCAATCGAAGGAAGCTATGTAATACTATATAATGCACTAGTGTCCACCTCAGTCAATTGTGAGCAATTATGACAATTATCTAGATTGTATTCGGATTATAAAGTCTTATCACACGCATGTTATTTCCGTGATGAGGTGCTGAGGGAACAGTCGGTTGTTTCCCACTATTGTCTTTTTCTGATGCCTCGATTGAAGATCCAATTCCACAACCCTTGCTTTGCTCGGGTTGCTCTCTTCCAACCAAAAACATCCTATCAACCTCGACTGAAAACAGACCAGAAAAGAGAGCGGAGCTTGCTCACTATGGGTGACAGCGACGAGAAGGTGTTAGTGGACGGGGGAAATATTCCGGATGCATCACGGCTACGTTGCTGCATTTTCATTCATTTAGACTGGTGAGCTTTCTCCATCTCGGCTACTTCCATAACGTCCTTGTCCTTGGAAACACCGAACTCTACTACATCTGAATCGCCCTTGACCGTACCAGCAGTACGGGACCTTTTGGCATTCCGCACAGCCAATGCCGCCTTTTCAACGATCGACCACTGAAGCCCAAACTTGCGCGATCCGGCGGGATTGTCGTCCGAGCGAAAGAGGTCATCAACCGACTCGAGCGAAAGTCCAGCGGTCTCGGGATAGAATGCCCAGACGATGTATGCATTGACGAAGTTGAAGACCGCAAAGATGATGTAAGTTTTGTAGCCAATGTTGCGTAACGCTGGCGGTGTGATTTGGACGACCTGCAACGAATGGACTCAATTCAGCATCATGTCTTCATTACGAGAAAGGTGGAGAACAAACCACAAAGTTCCCCAGGAAATCGGCAGCGGTGGCCAGCGCCGCACCCTTTGCACGAAGTTTCAGAGGGAGGATCTCGGGGGGATAAATCCAAACAGTAGCCATCCAACCTATACGAATGCATCAGGAATCATCCCGAAGACAACAACGAAGATGACTGACCCCATGTGAAGCAAGCTTCATAGACAAAGATCAAGAAAACAGCGCCGATGCTCGCTCGGGGTGTGTTAAGTCTGACGCAGATGGCTTCCAGTATGAGAACAAGACACTGCCCGTATGCCATGGATATCCAGAGTTTGCGACGCCCAATATGATCGATAGTGTACCACTATATTTGCGGTACACCGTGTCAACCAAGAAAAGAGATACAGATGTACATGTGCTCACAGTAACAAACGAGGCAATGATATACCAGACTTGGAGAAAACAGCCGATAAAAAGAGAGCGCTCCTGTGACATGCCGAGACTTTGTTGAAACAACGTTGGCGCATAATAAGTGATGATGTTGATGCCTGTCGAGTCACTTAAACGCCGTACGAATGACTGAATATAGTTACTTGGACATACCCGTCATCTGTTGCATGAATTGAATACCGAGAGCGAGGTAGAAACGCTTGTTTCCGCGAATTCCATGGCCTTTAAAGAGGTCCGACCAAGTGCTTTTCTCCTTGGACTCGGTAGAAATTGCGTCCAGGATTTCAGCACGCTCCTGCTGGACCATAGGGTGATCAGGCGAGACACCTCGTAACTTTGCAAGAACGGCAGCGCCCCGGTCCGGCGTGGGATCATGCCGTATGAGCCAACGTGGGGTTTCCGGGAGCCACAGCGTGACGGCAATGACATAGACAGCGAAGACACACTGGAAAAGAAGGGGAAAGCGCCACTGAGCCGAGCTGGGGTGGAAATAAAAACCATAGTTCATCCAGTACGCAAGCACAATTCCGCCGAGCATGCTGGTTAGTTGACAGCAGACCAGCCATCCTCGGTGCTGGGGCAATGAAATCTCACTTTGATATACGGGCGTCACTGATAAAAACAAATGGGGTGATCAGTTACAGCTAGAAACGAAGCTCAAACTGCAACTTACCAGATGTGATGTAACCGATTCCTGGGGACGAAGGTAAGCCATCTCTCTCAACATGAAATATAACTTACCAAAACCAGTGATGATACGAGCGACCATCATTTGGATACGTTCAAATGCAGTGCCCATGAGCACCGAACCTATGATAACGATAGTCGCCCCGAGAATAAGTGTTCTCTTTCGACCCAGATATTCCGAACTGCTCGCAGCTACGATGGCACCAACAGCGGCACCGATGTCGTAAAGAGAGGTGATTGTACCAATCATGACGGTGCTAGGATTACCCATCTGCTCGAGCCATGGCTGAGAAACTACAACACCAGACATAACACCTTGATCATAGCCAAAGAGCCAGAATCCGAAGCTACAGACGGAGGTGATCGCTGCGACGAGGGCGGTTCCCTTGATACGGGGATGTCCCACCTTGTCCATGTTGAATGGATTGAAGAAAATAGGGCGTGCTGGTAGGTAAGATAGTGAGCATAAAAAGCGAGACTACCTCTTGACCTACCACTCGTTTCTCACAGTCCTCCAGAAATAGTCGAACGAAATGCTACGATACCCAGCATTATGAGGGGGCCGACGAGAAGATTTGGCCGTTCGAGGGTCACATGAATCCCTACCCGCGTGGGTCAGCAACAGCAACAAATGGATGAACTACTAGTTAACCCGAACCGAGGGTCCTACCAGCATGCATATCACTGGCATAGCCCACAGAAGAATGGCAAGTACACGTTTCAGTTCTCGCTGAGATCTCTCGGCGACTGGTCTCGGATTACTGCGTTTTGTTATGTAGAAACTATGTCTGGAAGTTGGGTCTGTGTGAACCCGTCCGTACATTTTCGCCCAGTGTGGAACTGCGGAAACGTCTGTGGGAACTAGTACGCGCTGAGCCGTCCGGAAGTACCGCGTGCGGATAAGTAGACCAGCAGACCATACCTCCTCATGCTACTTCTGTCGATCCCGAACAGAAGATAAGAACTTCTTCCAGCAATCCAGAACGAATGGAAAGCATTTTACATAAGAGCAATGCGGTCTAATCGAATGGTAGCGAAACACTGAAAGATGAGTGAGATGAATGAAGAAAAACAAGTCCGAATACATGTGCAGCGAATTAGCAGAGATTCGAGTGAACAAATAGCTATGTAGCATACTTCGACTGATAGAACCAGTGATCTACCAAAAAGAAGTTACGATGTTGTCCTCTGTCCGTGATCGTCAGATGCGAGAACGCCGAACAGGTAGTTCCATGGCTGGCTCCGGCTCTAGCTGTGACGTGCGCACTGGAAGAGCAGCAAAAGGTTGCTTCCGAGAATGCTTGTCTGGCGTAACAACGGTTGCCAAATAGACAGACCGCGAATCAGGAACAGAGGGTATGTGGTTGAAGTCCAGTTGTTGGTCATTGTGTGGTAGATATGCACGCGGAGATTCTAGTGAAATGCTAGGCTGCTCGTACTGCGCTTTTAGAGTAGGTAGCTCATACCCTTCTTCTGCGAAACGAGTGACGTAGGTTAACGCTTCGTGAGAGCGAGCCGCTCGAAAGTCGTCCATTTCATGGTCCTCGCTTGTGCTTGCCTTCGAGCTTAATGATTCCAGAGACATACGTGCCGGAAGCGAAAGGATCATGTGCCGCAAGGAAATAAGGGGGGAAGTGAAAGGAAGCAGACCAGGGGCTGGTTCAGCAGTAGATCCCAAAGATGAGTCCGACGTGACCCCAAGTGGGATAGGCTTGCACGAGGAACGAGGAGCATCCCTGCGAGTAATCAAAATCTCGGTACGGAGATGAATCGGGTCGGACGGCCACAACTGGTTGGCACGACGAATGGCAGCGATAGAAACGCCATACCGGAGGGCGAGACCAGCAAAAGAGTCATTGGGACCGACCTGCAATTGGATGAGAGAATGGAAATGCACAGGAGGAAATGAACAAACGGTATGTCTGATAACATCATTGTCACCTTGAGAGGCCTCGTTGGCGGCAACAAGGTCTTCGTCGGCGCCTATATCAGCGGACAATCTGTCCGAGCTTCCTATCTCGCTCTCACTGCCAGTCACAGTTACCGCTTGTACACCTGACGTACTATATCGGTGCGCGGGTGAAACGGATCGATTACGAAGGGGATGGTCCTGGGGCGAGGAGTCGAACGTTGGGAAGACGCTAGTGTCACGAATGCTGGTCGACGATGCCGAGGTGCTGTCATACGAAAACGGATTTGTGACGAGTAGCTGGTTGTACTCATCGAACTTGAGCATCCAGAGCGCATCAGAAGAGTAGGAGGGGCCGTCTTCCTACTTCTGCAAGGGGGTTGTAGTCGTGTGGCTACGGAACGGAAGCCACTGCTTACATAAACACTGCACGTCAATACCAAGATTTCAATCTTATCTTCAGACTCGGACTCGGATAATCCAACAATGCCACACGCGGACTCGTCGCTTGTCCCCCCAGAGATCACTTCAAAGGCCGAGTTTTGGATCCACGTCCGTAACCAGTTGGCGTACTTGCTAGAAAATCAAAGGCATTGGGTATGAAGTTGTGTTCGCTGCCACGGTGGGAATGCCGACATTGAAAGCATTTTCAGGTGTCCAACTTGGCCAACGCATCTTCTCTGATATACAACTCCCTTCTCGCTTTCAGACCTCATTTTGGAAATGGAAATCGGGCTGTCAATTGGTGTGGTGAGTAACGTTGACGACCTTTATCGACTTCTCGTGAGAGGTCCCTGGCCGCGACCGAGTCTCGATCCCACCTCAGTCAACCGGTTGCAATCCCATCAATGCGGCGCGATGCGCCCAAGTCTAGGCTGTAGAGCTCCGATCTCTGACAACGTGATTGCAGGTTTCTACCTCGATTCTTCCCTTTTCCCTCAACCCCGTTTCGCCGGGAGAAATCCAAGCACCGCCGCGACGAACGAGAACACCCTCCTTTTGGGGCCGTTCTGCGGAAAGCCTGCTTGTCAGTTCATCAACGTCTCTCCTGACCGCGCCCGAGGCGTGTGTGCCCACGCGTTCCTGCGTCAAAAGTCAGTCATCGTTCCCGATGTAGACGAGTTTCCTAGCCATATCGCCTGTGACGGAGAGACCAAGAGTGAAATCGTCTGTCCCCTAGTTTTACGGGACGGAAATCGTGAGGTGGTGTTGGGGGTTCTCGACCTGGACTGCCTCGCGTTGGGCGGATTCGACGAACAGGACAAACTTGGATTGGAAGCCATTACCCATCTGATTGTGGAGAAATGTGATTGGTAACAACCGAACGTGGCATCTATTGATCTCTTGAAATAATATCCCAACGAACGAGAAAATACAGTTATTTTCGCTGCTGCTGCTCCTGCCACACCAAAAATTCCTCGTGCAGTTTCTTCTGATCCGTCCACTGTTTCAATAATTTCTTTTCTTGATTTTTACTCAGCTTCCCGCCCTCTCCATCGGCCGTAGGAATCCCCTGTTCGTTCCATTGGTTGTACGTGCCCTCAGGAACGTTTGGCGGTTTGAACAACTCTTCGGGCGGCGTACGTCCCCTTTCCATCTTTACCAGGCGTTTGGCTTGTTCGGCTTGCATCAGTGCTGCTTTCCTGGCTAGCTGCTCCTCGAGCTTCCGCCGTTTCTCGTCACGTGCCTTGATCAGTTCCGATGGAGGAACCAGCTTGACGAGAGCTTTACCGTCTGGAATGATGCCTTAGCGCACGTACTCGAGCAAGGGAGATTAAGAAGAAATACCTTCTTGGTCGTCTAATGCCACGCCTAACGGAACCAAATCCTCGTCACGAAGCCGGTCACAGAGCTTCAATATCTCCTTCAAGGAATCATCTCCCTTCGCAATGGCCAAGCGACGGACGCCGTCCCTAAAGGAGGAGAGTGCACGAAGATAAGGAAGCAACAGCTCTTCCCGCTAGCACGAACACGGATGAGACACATATTCGCGAAAACTTGGATGCTTACGTTGCCAGAATCTGCATCACCCGTCGTTTCTTGGCCCCAACCCAATTCAAGCTTCTCCCCTTCCCCGAGACCAAACATCCGCAGCATATCACTCACCCAACGGGCCGATTGTCCAACCAAGGCAACATTTATGGATTTTGCGCGAGTGTTGATGTAAATATTCGTACGCGAGACCAGATCGCGCAGTACCCTAAGAGCCTCCGGGGTGTTGAAAGAGTCACAAAGCGCAGCACGGAATGCCAACTTGCTCTCGTTAAGCCTCAAAGAATTCACGTGTAAGATGGGGTAAGCCGAACATAGAAACATGATTACCCGTTCATAAACTGTCGTTCGGGTTCTTCGTAATGATGGTATCCATCCGACGCCCTCTCGTTGGCCAGCAACAAGGCTTTCACAGTCACGAAGAAGTTCTACAAAACGTTAGATATATGTACTTGAGTCATCGTATCACGTACGTTGAAAGTAGTCTCGATCGTTTTCACTTCACCTGTCATCAATGACTCGGAAAAATCGACTTTGGTATTCCATAATTGTGATAAGAATGCCAGTCGAAGTTGACGCGGGGTAAACCGTTGTAAGATGTCCTGTCCATGGATCGTGCTTCAACGGAACAGTTTAGACAGCAAAAAATGCCACGTCTCACACCGATCGTAATGAAATTCTTCAAAGACTTGCTCATCTTGAGACCTTCAATGTGCAGGTGGCCGGTGTGGAGGAAATAGCTGACCCAGGCACTACACTCGTGATATGCCTATACGAGTTGAGAAGACGGCAAGTTTCGAATTCACTCTCTCACCTCAGACTGCGCCATCTCGTTGTCGTGGTGTGGAAATGCAAGATCGATACCACCAGAATGTATGTCCATGTGGTCGCCGAGTATCGCGCTGGCCATCACAGAACATTCGATGTGCCAACCAGGACGACCGGGACCCCACGGTGACGGCCAAGAAGGTTCCCCTGGCTTTGATGCTTTCCACAAAGCGAAGTCTGACGCGGAGCGTCTGCCGGTAGTGAGCGACAGTGCACCTGTGTATAAAATGTGATAATCTAGCCTTCCGCCAGAAATGTCATGGACCAACCTTCTCCTTCCGCAAGTAATTCTCTATTTCCTTTGCTCCAAGGTTCTAACTTCGCATAGCTATGATTTTCCGAAGAATCGAAGGTAATGGTGTCAAAATACACACTGCCTTCGTGCTCATAGGCATAGCCATTGTCCACGATACGTTTCACGAAGTCCACGATCTCGGGAACATACTCCGTCACACGGGTCAACGTGTCAGGTCTACGGACCCGTAGGTGATCCATGTCCTTGAAAAACTGATCTTCCCAGAAAGCCGCTAGTTCGCGGAAAATAGACGGATCTGTCACCGTGTCCTTCGACTACGCAGGGTCAGCTTCGTGAAACAATGTAGGAAGAGATCGTCACGTTTTTATCCAGCGATGCTGATATTATATCCCGAGAGTCGTCTAATAGGACTAACGCAGATTCTCTGTCCTTTTGGCCATTTCGAGCGGAAGACAGTGCGGAATCTGTACGAATCTATGATTCATGGTGAGATGATCGTTCCGTACCAGGGAAGAGAACCTACAGCAATGCCGAGATGCATTTCAAACTTTTCGTCCCGTTTCAAGCACTCGGCCTTCTGAACTGGGTCGTCTCGAAGAGCTTTTATTTTGGGCCACAAGTCAAGAACGTTTGTAGCAGTCGGCTTGATGTCCTCCGGTAACCCTTTGGATAATTCGTTCAAGACATGTGATTGCCAGGCGTCTTGCACTTGAGTAAGAAGGGCGGGAGTTATGGAAGACGTTTGAGCGCGAAAGTTGTCGAAAAGATGATTTTGACGAGCTCGCAAGATTATCTCTTGAATGTCAGGAACGCAAAGAGAAAAGAGATTCAGGAGCGCTACCTTGTCATCGATATCAGTGATGTTCATGACAAAATGAACGTCATAGCCAAAGTAATCGGATACGATCCTGCGGAGAATGTCTTGAGTAACATAGTTTCTAGAGAACAAGTCGTTAGCATGGGGGTCGCTGTATAGCATCAAACAAAACTAACCGCGCGTGACCCATGTGAGAGGCATCGTAAACTGTTGGCCCACAATTGTACCATTTGACAAGTCGACCATTTTTCGGGACGAATTCCGTCTGCGCGAAAATGAACGCTGTCGGACTGCATCAGTGAACGATCGGAGCCGTACCTTGGTTTTGGCTAAGGAATTGTACACCTTCAAAACTGGTTCTTCGGCCTGGCGGCATGGAACATTCCAAGCAGGCTGGTGGGACATTGTTACTGATTTTCTACAAGTAGAAGTTAGACACCTCGAGATATAATAAACGCGACAAAGAGTGAACGAGCTTGGATTGACTCGCTGCCAGATCATAAACTTGTCAAGTGACTCAAAGTAGCCACGAGTATGCTGATGTAATTACCCGTCCTGTCCCCACGTCCCCACGCACCGCTCTCCTTAAGCTCCATCAAAAAACCTTTTCGTTAGCAATTAAGGTCTTCCGAACAATAATATAATTCCCCAGCATCAAATCGTAAACTCCTCCGATCAAGCTTGCCTCAAGCTGCTATAATCAGTGTGGTGAGTGTTCACACAAATGCCAGTGATTATCCAAATCCTACCTTATCATAACATTTTCGGGGTCACTACCTGTGGCAGTACGGCCGACTGTTATCGATCCAGTAGATCAATAGCAATATAGCAGAAATCGTGTTCGGCTTCGACTCATTCCCATACGAGAGCACGAGACCCGATATACCCAAATGCATGCATAGGAGGGACCAAAATGAATGTCGCTGCCGTATCACGAGAACAACAGGAACGCACCCTAGATTAGTGTCATTGGAAAGTCGATCCTCTTTTGAACATATGTATTATCCCCGCAACCTTGACATATATTAGACTCATCCCGGATTCCGTTTGGCTTCAATTGCGACGAATTTGTGTTAGTGTGCGAGTTTTTCTGCAATGTTTTGCACTGGTCGCATCTCCGCCGAACCCTTCCGGTTAGCTAGCGAATAATTACAAGAAGATCACGCGAATTCACGCGAAAGCCGGCCTCGGCGGGGTCCTAAAAACTCTATTAGCTGCCCACCTGCTGCGGGTTGAGTAGTACTGGTGATATGATCTACCAATGAGAGTTCATAGCGTCAGCCTGTTTTCCCATCCCTGCAGCAGGAAGACATTCACGCAACCGACCGTATCAGCAGTTTTACATCACGCTAGCTGTTAATGTGTCCCGGAATCGTCAGATGGGCTTGTTCCTCTGATATTTAAGGACAAGTCGAGTTCCTCCTGTATTCCCTTCCATCTCTTTACCCGGCCACATCTGAAAACTTCGCCGACGCCTGCGGGTGCAGCATTGAATGATTCTCACCCAGTCATTCAATTCGGATATCAGGCTCATTAAATCCACCACTTCAAGTTTTCACTCGTACGCCTGCCACACGCAACCCATTTCCGTGCTTCAGCAATTGAGCATGCAGCAACCCACCTGTACAAGACTTCGTGTGCGGTACGCCGGTCATTGAACTGTTGGTCCAGAAAAATGGAACAACTACCCCTTCACAGATCGCCTCCAGATGCTCAGGTCATATTTCACGCGGTAGCCGTCGGCGTTCTGCCAATGGTGACTAGGCGTCTGGATACAGAGGAAAGAAGAGCGATTACATCAGGAAGTGTCTTTGTCTGGGAAGAACGCGGACCCAACCCAGAAGCGACAGGCGTGAGTCCACGAGTCAAAACACCACGAAGTAGAGTCTCAAATCAGAATTGCAGCTTGGAATTGAAAGATGGACGGATGGAAAGCGGTATGTTATCCCAGGAGATGCGCAATTCTCATTCACCAGTTTTCAAATAGATGGGGCCCAAGCCGTGTCCGAGACGTGAGCTCGCTTTCTCATCTTTCCCGTCCGCAATATCTCATCCGATGTTTTGAAGGAATTCCTGTTTTATCAAGAGAAAGACCCAGACCCAATTGATGTGGACGTGAACTCAGATTCGGATACTACGTTCGTTCATCATCATCTGCTTGTTTCTAGTCGCCTCAGGATACTTACTAGCCTTGGCTCTGGATCCCACCCTCACAACAATTCTCGTCAAGAACCTGTACGTTCCTCGCTCGTGAAACAAACGTATTCCGTATACGTCGACACGTCTCGGGGACGTCGAAAATGGCATCTGAGTATGTCGACTTTGTAAAATAGTCGTTGCCTTGCATTGATCCTTCGTTTTAGTTGCATACTTCACAGCCGATACAGCCGACGACTTGAGGACGGTGTCCGATATTCCCGAACTTGCTCGTCTCAACGTTCCACCAGGGAAATACAGGAGCGCTCGTCATAACCCAGCTCGGCACCGTGCGCACAGGGACGAACAAGGTGTTCATCTGCCCCCTCATCAACAATTCGCTCCGTACCCTTCACCAACACGTCCTTTCCACCAAGCATCCCAGAACACGGCATCGCTTCCTGCACTTGGTGTTGGTGAACCCCGTGGTCCAGTTAGCGTAGAAAGACAAGCGCAGACGCTTGCCCCGCTAGTTTATCTTCAAAATCTTCCTCCACGCAAGAGGCATCCAGTGGACGAAGAAATACTAATGACCCTTTATCCTAGTTTGTCCTGATTCATCATCTCTGTGTTCGGAGATATGAGACTCCACGTTTGTCACCATTGCTGTGTTGCTTCAATTTTAATTGAACTATCTTGCTTGATCATTTTATTTCCTAGGCTTTCTTGATATGATACACTGTATTCGCTAGCTAGACAGGATGTGGGACACTATTGTACTCTTACTACAGACCACGGCGGCAGTCGCCGTATACTACAAGCATAACCATAACTTATGATTCGAGCTGTCGACGGGGAATAAGATACCATGATCATCAATATGGTTTGCTCATTCGAGCGACGCTCGGGCTTTCAGCAATTGGAGGCTATCAATATTTATTTACCTCGACGTCATATGCTGTATTTTCCATGCATGATCGATTGCTTCTGTGAGATCGAGCATACCGGCTGGTTCTGTGATTCCCCATGTGCACTACACGACACCACAGGTTCACATTTTGTAGTCCAGCGGGGTTCGATGGGGGCGCCCTGTTTCGGGCGCTGAATTAGCTAACGCAGGGAATGCCAATGTCGAGCAGTGCGGTATCAAAGTTTGGTTCTGCAGTATAGCCACCCGGCCATCCATAAACGGGTAGCTCTGACCATCTAGCCATGATGACAAAATACAACAAGTTCGTCTGGAATTCTCCGAGGGTGGGCCCAAGGTGGGCCAGAAGAGAACAGGATGGTCGGAATGTACGCGTTTGAGAAGAGGACGGCGTTAGGATCCATCACGAAATGAAGCCGGGGTGCTGCAGCATGGAGGAACAAAAAAAAAGCTGTGCCTCCGTTGGTGTGTCGTTCGTCGCTATGATACGAATTTGACCGCCATGAGAAAGTGGCATTTCTTATTGTTGACAGCGGTCAGGGAACACTCCACTCCAGAGATTCGGAAGCAGATCCGGGGACAAATATGACCAGTTGAGGATGCGTGTCCCCAAAGTAAGGATCCCTTGGGCTGAGCGGCCAACAAAAGGCCATTCGCGAGGTGCCGAGGAACACGTGAAACAATGGCATAGCAAACGACGTTCGAATTGATAAGTGTGCGGTAAAGTGCAAGGTGGGAGTCCGTGGGACGGGAGCCTGAAGAACAGGAAGAGCCGCATCATGACGTGTACAGGGCGAGCTTCGTTTAGTAAGAGACGGAAATTAGATTGAGAATTAGCATAGTTAAACGTTTAGCAGGGGGCCGGGGCCGCCGCATCAGCAGATACGGTGAAGTTGCACGTCATGTGCAACGTGTGGGATTCGTGAGCCGAAAACCGCGGGAGTTTTGAGGATACGGTTCACTTAGTATGCCAGTAGGGGGATGGCAAGTGGGATCAACTGTTATGGATCCGGAATGCGAATGTCCGTTGGCCCATCTGGGCTGACCCTCTGGGATAAATGAGGTTTCAAAGCCGGCCTATGATATGTCCAGAAGAGTGGATCTCATTGACTCTTCACTTGAAGTTCAAATCCTGACTGTTATCGTGGGACTTTCCAAGTCGGAATGCCTGGCATT
>JBBPPG010000925.1:0-13507 GCA_038091855.1 Leccinellum luteum
AACAAATCGGGACCGTCATCCAGTGCCCCTCTCGGGCTTCCATATGGTCCTGGTGTAAGAGTATTTGGTCTATGGCCGTTTCGCAAAACTGCGACATTGTGATCTCCGCCAACACGACACTCACAGTTCAGAACATTTGTCACATATTTCCCGCACCATACTGCGACGACGTGAGTAACCGTACTCTTGTGAGATCATATCCTTACCCGCTTGTCCTTAGCTACGACACGTTCTCTTGAGGCGAAGAACCCGGCGCTGGTTGACAGAAAAACATGATCTCGTTGAGATGTTTCAGTCCCTGCGTGCGCAGAATGATCGTCAAAGTACGCTTGTTAACTGTATGACTAGGCTACTACGCTGATATTTACTTCCACCAGAGGACGATATCGTGAATCTAGAGAAAGCTCTTCAAGAACTCGGAAACCAGCTTACTAGGTCCAACGAAGAAAAAGAGAGTCTCCTGTCTCTTCGCGCTCGGGACGAAAGCTCATGTGAGTTCTGGTCGCCGTTGAGAGCCCGTTTATTGGATCACGAAATTACTTCTCGATAAATCAGTACAGGAACTCCGCTGCGCGCTTGCCATCTCTCAACAAATAATTGAGTCACTACGAGCAGACTCAGGTGTGTTTGTTGTTATCCAAACTTACGACTCTTTGACACATTTTCTGTAATCATCGTACGAAGTTGGCCACGAGCGAACTATCCAAGGACTACGTGAGCAGCATGCTGCGTCTCAAAACGCGTACTTTGCAGATGTCAAGAAACTCGAGTGCGAAACACTATATGCCCACGGTCGCATACATGATGCCGCACAGTGTCTTCTCCAGGTTGTGAACACGATGACTGAGGATATGAGGCACAACAAATTGATTGTCGATTGGTTCCAAGGTAGGTCTTTCCAACTTATCGTAGTAGTAAAATATACCCAATTCCTGTTATCAGAATTCACGGACAGATGCGTGTCAAGGCTTCGTGCAATCGGAGATGAGGCGTCGAGGGCGGAGAAACACGACGAAGCATTTTCGGCCTACTCCACCGTACTGTCACTTACCCCCTCGCCTCCGAAAGCAGTGGTGACAGAATGGGCAAGAATGGCGCTGATTCGTTACTCGACAGCTGATGCATTAGGTGCTGTAGGCAAGGTATGATATTTATGGTCATTTAAAGTAGGATGACAACGCTCATTCCATTCAGTTTAAACTAACAAAGTTCCATGTATACCGGGCGATCTGCGAGATTCTCGAAGCTGATGATCGAATTACGGAGGCTTTTGAATCTTTCCGAAAGATGAAGGATGAGCCGTCACAGGAGACGAGTACTTCGGATCAATCGTTGCAATGGGAACATAGTGAGTGGCTGCAATGACGACGCTGAGACTTGGCTGAAAATCTCTCAAGGGTTTCGACAATGCTGTGCCGAGAAGCTGGAAAAGGGAGGTGATGCGGCAATGGACTCGAAGAACCACGATGCGGCAATCAGATCCTACTCGAGCGCACTCTCACTTGACCCGGAAAACATCGACGACGTCATAGTCAACTGTTGCAAGGCGCGACAAGGCTTGTTGGAGGATGAACTCATAAATATTACCAAGGTATGCATTGGTTTCCGTGTCGATCCAAATCGACAGCATTGACGGTATGATCAGGTCACTGAATGCGACCCACTAAACTATAAAGGACACAAAAGGAAACACGAGGTATTACATAGCATGGGTCGTTACGACGAAGCATTCGAAGCGTTCAAGATGATGCTGTCGAGCATGGGTAATTCACCTGACCCACAAATTCGTGGTGAGCCCATTTTACTGATGTTATCTAGAGGATATGGGCTGATTTCGTGCTGATAGATATGCAGAGATGTTATCTTGACACGACCCCACTAATTCGCAAGGTCGTCGAACAAACGATTGGTGACATTCCCCGTGTTCTCATCCACATCCCCACCGGGCGTCTCTACGATAAGACAATGCAAGAGGCAGCTTTCGAGGAGCACCCAATGTTCAACGAGTTGCGATCTTCCATGACCACCCGTAATCGGCTCAACAGTGCACACATCAAAAGGGAGGTGACGAAGTTTTATGAATACGTGATGTTCTCGCATAGGTGGCAGCCACCCGAGCCATCTTTTCAACTTGTCGAGGACACCTTAATTAGTGGACTACCCGCATCTCCCGCGAACGATAAGCTCATCAATTTCTGCAAGCTTGTGCAGTCTCGCTGCTTCCGATGGGCGTGGAGTGACACATGCTGCGTTAACCAGAGCGACAAGGGAGTCCAGCAGGAATCAGTGGTTGCCATGTTCCGGTGGTATTGTCATGCAGCCCTCACAATCGTCCATCTCCTCGGTGTTCACTCCAAATCGCAACAAAAGGGGTCTTTGTGGAAGAGCATCTGGAACACACGCGGTTGGACATACCAGGAGTATATTGCCTCTAAAGTCGTACAATTCTATACGGAAGATTGGAAGCCGTACCTCGATCTCAACATGTTCAATCACAAGGAATCTCCGATTATTCTTGAGGAGATGGAACAGGCAACGCGATTTACTACTCAGGCTCTCGCTACGCTTCAGCCAGGGTTGACGAGGGTGCGCGAGAAGCTCTATCTGGCTTCGACAAGGCAAACGACGCGAGAGGAAGATATTGCATACTGCTTGTTCGGTATTTTCAATGTCACCATCCCTGTCATCTACGGTGAGGGTAGACAAGCAGTCGGACGACTCTTGGAACATATCCTCACACGTTCGGACAACATCACCATTCTTGCCTGGACCGGGAATACGGGTAGTAACCACAGCTATCTCCCGTCGGATCTCACTCCCTATGACCAGATCGTTCCGCCACATGTTCCACAAACTGTCGAGACTACTGAGATGGATCGGATGGTTATCGAGTTGCAGTCATCCCTTTCTGATTCCTCCCTGATCCTGGTCAATCGATTGTATGAAAGGCTTCATGATCTCCCTTCATTGTCCCTCGTTTCTGGTCGATTGAGGCTTCCAGGGCTTGTTTTCCGCCTCACTGATCTTCTGCATGTCCCCGCACCCGAATCCGACCCGGCCTTTCATGTTTATCGCGCCACAACCTCACTTCTCGGTGACGTACGGATCGAGACTACAGATGACTCGCTGGCGACGCAGCGTCTGGTTCTCGTCTATCCATGGATAAGTCCTCTAATCGACGAAGATTTTGAGGATGATGTTCCTCTGTGTGATCTGCCCATGCGTGCACTGCGGCTCGCCGTTCGGCTCAGGCAGCCGTTCGGTGCGCTCTTGCTTACCTCGCAGGGGCGCATGCAGTATAGACGCATAGCAACGGACAGCTTCATCAAGGTTCAGATTCGGAAAGAGACGCCGTGGACGGAACTGATGGAATGCATCCGTACGGTCAACGTTCAGTAGTCGTGCATTGTTGACCTTGGACTAGTTATAGGACGATGTTCTTCGTTATTACTTTCCCTTTCAGACTGTGACGTTCGAGTGCTTACATCCGGTGATCGTGTATATGGTGTAGATGCATTGTGTCTCCATTTATTATATCCTCTTGTACCTCTGGTCGTGAACATTGGATTCGAAGAGCTGACACTATCGATATCGATTCCTCCCGTGACGGCTTTGGTAGGGTTGTTGTCGCTCATGCACTACCTTCCGGACCCACCCTGGGCGAAAATACCATCAAATACAGCGCTTCCTCACCGTTCTCGCGGATCATGGCGGGAAACCCGCTCCTATCGTTCTGGACAACCAAAAGTGGACTCCGAACTTGATATAATGCAGAAATAACATCAGCATATGAGCTGTGTTATGAAGACCCATGCCGGATGCACACTCGCGATTTTCAAGAAGTTCCCTACATGGACTATCATCCTGTGCGTGCCAGGCGGTTGTCCGATGGTGTACAACTGCAGGCGGATATGGTAAGGAGAGGATGGGTGACCGTATCATTCCGGTTCAGCATCTATGATCCGATGCGAATCGATCAATCACGTTGTTTTCCCGTAACAATTCATTCAACGTAGCGACGACTGAATGATGCTGTACCTTGGATTTTCCAGTCTAAATCGCCTTCCATAGTATCGATGAAAACCAGGTCCCGAGCTAGGATCAGGCGGCCGTTCAAACGTTATGCCCATCCGCCTCTCCGACTACCTCGCTTACCATCTCTAAAACCCTTCAACTGAGTAGATAATGTGCAGGAACGTAACAGAAGCACGCATGGAAATTACACACTCAAGACAAAGTAATTACGTTCCTGTGAGCGTGCATGTGAGGTGCCACGAAAAGCACGTCGTCAAACAGCTGAGACCCACTTGTGTCCTGCACGACTACTGCACCTCGACCATCCGTATGCTCTGCGTCAACTCCCCCAACGTTGTCTCCGCCCGAATTTGAACCTGTATGAATTCGTCCGCCGCGACACGCTTGTACTGCACGCGCCCTCGCGAAGCCAGCAACAGAGCACCAAACGGTTGTCTTAGCCCAACGAGGAGGCGCAGTGCACGGGTCTCCAGATTGAACCGCGCAACGCCGTCTCTGAAATCGAGGTCGACGAGGAAGCTGATCCAGGGGTGGATCAGAACTAGACCGTGCATCCCTGTCAGGTCATCCTTGGTCTCAATCCGAACTGCATCGCCCAGAATATGTGTCGTGACGCGATAAAGATGGCGGCCCTCGTTTGTGATGTTTGTCAACGGGAAAACGAGACCGGTCAGTCTCAGTCGGCTGGAATCAAGAGAAAACGATGGGAGATCGTGAAGCCGTCGGTAAAATGCAACGATCTGGGAAAGATCTGGGGAGCACGACCGTAGTTCCATGGTCCTCCGATCCATCTCGGCACTTTCGATCAGTTGCGGAACATGCGGCGGCACAACTTGATCATAAACAGTGAGATCGGTAGGTAGGTAGCTGTGGTGATCACCTGAGCTCCCGGTCCAGGCCAGAATAGTGACGTCGTTTGAACGGGGGAGAATGTACTCCAACAGTCGACCGACCGCTTGATTACCCTCGCCATATATAATAGGGATAGCCACTTTGAATATCCCCAACAGCGAGTACGCGATATCTTCTTCTCTGGTCGTTTTGCGCTTCGAAGCCAAGTACAGCTTCTCGCGGACCATGTCCAAGCCTGGCTGCAGCATGGCGAGCTGATCAGCGGCAAACCTTGTGGCATGTGCCATCTCGAAGCGGATGATAGGAGAATCCTTGTGGTTGGAAATATCGATACCAAGATACAGCTCCCAATCTTCCGTGTAAAATCGGACAACCTTCGAAGCAACGTACTCCTGATACGTCCACCCGCGGGTGTTCCAGATGCTCCCCGAGAGGGAACCATTTCTCTGCGACCCTGACAGAACACGAAAAAGATGCACGATTGTGAGTGCTGCGTGACGGTACCACCTAAACATGGAGACAATAGCTTCTTGCTGGACACCCTTGTCGTTCTGGTCCATACAGCAAGTGTCGCTCCACGCCCATCGGAAATGGAGAGAGTCTACGAGCTTGCTGAAACGGATGAGCTTGTAGTTGGTTGGGGAGTTGGGTAGACCATAGATCGAGACATTCCTGACCATCTGGAGTGTTGGCTCAGGTGGTTGCCACGTGTGCGAAAACATCACATATTTGTAAAACCTCTCCACCTCTCTCTGAATCCGTTGATGATCGAGCTGATCACTGGTGGTCATCGAAGACCGCAGTTCATCGAAGATCGGCTCTTCCTCGAAAGCAGCCGCTTGAAGTTTTCTCCCGCACAGACGGCCAGTAGTGACGTCAATGAGCACGTGGGGAATGTCACGAATGGTCTTCTTAACGACTTCCTGAATCGTTGGAGTCGTGTTGACATATCGACCTCGAAGTTCTAACAACAAGATAAAATCAACACATCTTCAAGTTGTAGGTAGCAAATGCAGAATGTCGGCTAACTCACTACGGATTTGTGGGTCGCGTGATTGTTCGATCCTCGAGATCATTGTATCGAATGCGTCGAATGCCTCCGTGTAGCGTCCCATGCTATGCAATACATCATGTCTTCTTTCGTAGCCTCTATAGTCCGACGGATCGCGCCTAATAGCCTGACTATATGTCAGCACCATTAACTTGGTGTGGAACGAAGGTCGACCCGTACCGCAGTAGCATTCTCTAGTTCATTCTCCAGCGAACGCCTTGCTTCGACGCTCCTTCCCGCGTAATAATCATTGTTACTCTCGAACCGGATAGGCTGACTCGTCCCTTATGTCCATGTTATTGTCAATGCACTACTTTGATGGCCTTGTTTGAGTACTACTCACCATTACTCGGGGTGGAGGATGGAGATTCTGTAGTAGGTTGCCGTCAGCGCCCTCATCAATGGTCTTGGACTGGCACTATTCACCATAACTCCTATATCTACTCGGTCCATCTGTAGATATTCTTGTCAAGGCCCTCTGCCGATGGTTCTTGCAACTGTGCTACTCACTGTTATTTTGAGCGGGGGTTGGTTGACTCGGCCCATCTGTAGATGTTCTTGTCAGTGCCTTTTGCCGATAGCGTTTCCCGTATACCATTCACCGTTGTTCTGGCCCTTCTGGGTGGTTGGTTGATTCGTCCCTTATCATGGTGGGTATGTTTTGTGAGTGTCCTGCTTTGATGGTCTTGCCTACGCACAACTTACCTCCGCTCCGTTGTCGTCGCGTGTCAGAAAACATTGTTGGGTAGATTTCAGCACAGTGGGAGAGGGGATGACTCGTCTTTTACCATTCCCGCCTGGGAATAAGTTGTCAGATGCCCTGGGCGTTCATCGATCCATCATCGATTACATCCGACCAGCGTGACCACAACAAAATGCAGTGTCAGCCTTCCCAGAATGAATTTACGAGGGTTTGATCCCAAAGGGACGAAAATAGATTCAACAAAAAACGAGCCGGCCCAGCTTGGGTCCTTGAATAATCCTCTCAGGCGATCGATACTATACTATTTGTCCGGGACTGCAGCGTTGAAACCCGGATCGGGCGCTGGTCACGACAGGAGCAGATGACATCGGTTTCGGTTTTCTTCTGTATCACTACGAAGTATTAGCAGGGGGGATTCGGAGGGGATAGACGCATCAATGGAGTAACCTGAGCGACGATAGTATCGAGGATTTTGCGCAGCGGTGTCGAGTGTCACACTCGCGAAGGTGTGCCACTGGCCCGCACTGTGGTTATGTTTGATGTCCGAGTGCCAGGGAGGTCCGTCGATGCATCTGATATTGTCTAAGTGCATTTTTAGGACACCTAATTGGAAGGAGGATAAGCAGACACGTACCAGACTACCATTACGAAAGGGTACACCAGGTTCATGATGTTGGGGAATCACATTGCGTGTTCAAGCATCCAGATGGCTTTACGAGATGAGAGAGAAATCGCTCTCGAAGTTCATGACCAATAGGTGGGTCATCCTGGTTGGACGGTGGTTCCCACCCATTGAAATCTGGCAAACCATGGTACGGGGTAACTGCCTGAAAGCACACCCAGGAATTAAGCGATGAAAGTTCGTTTGCAACTGACGCGAATCCAACCGAAATCGTTGATAAATGGTGAATTTATTCGATCGTGTTTCTTGCAGATGCCGGGAAGCACTTCGTGAGCGGATACCCAGTGGAGGATGGCAGGGAGGTCCAGGTTGGGCGGCCAATGAAAACCGGAATTGTTATGTAAGTAACAATCTAAAGCGTGGCAAGTGGGTCGCGGTTGGGACAGAGAGTCACAAAGTCATGATGGTATGGAACGCGACGGTTATGTGCGTGCAGTGGACCTCAACTTTGCAGATGGGACGCAAATTGCGACAGGACTGGATGACAATTGCTTTTATGTACTAATTCTCTTCTTCGTCGAAACGAGAGTTGTGGGAAACGAGGGGGCTCCTTGAAAGCTTGAGCCATCATGGTCGGTTTTCCCACGTCCTGACACAACGTCTGGCCCCCCAATACATCCTGCAAACACGACCCACAACTGTTCCCCATGCCTGAGAACGAGCTCGACCCCGAAAATGAGACTAGCATGGTATGCCACACACCAGCCAAAACAAGCCACCACCTGACCAGTAGCACCTCGCAAGAGCGCCCTTCACTAGGACCTCTCGATAATAACCACCCACCCAATGCATCCCGAATAACCATGAACGACTGAACCCGCGACTAAAGTCTGCTCCCACCCCACCCCAAAACGGAGGCCCAACAAGACCGATGCGCCTCCTAGCCATATAAACCAACTGACGCAAAGAACTGATCGACCATTGCATGACTAGCGTCCTACCGTCCCCCCGTGCTCACCCACATGCATAATAACAGAGGTTTTAGTGGGTATCACGTTGCCACGACCCTCCGCTTGATAGAGGTGTCCCCCCAGCTCAGAGCCCCACACACCCCCGTGCACCACGGGGAGTGCGTAAGTGCATTTCCTCGGACTGACAGTCTCGACTGTCGCCTTAGCGTATTGTATAGGACTAGGCAATTTATTCGCTCGTCCAAATAAAAGAGTTGGGGGAAACAGAAACACATATAGACATTACAAATTCAAGGCAAAGTAATCACGTTCCTGTGAGCGTGCATATGCGGTGAGCACGAAAGAGTATGTCGTCAAACAGCTGAGTCCAGACCCATCGATGCACGACTACTGCACCTCGACCGTCCGTATACTCTGCGTCAACTCCTCCATCGTTGTCTCCGCCTGAATCTGAACCTGTATGAATTCGTCCGCCGCGACACGCTTATACTGCATGCGCCCCTGCGAGGCTAGCAACAATGCGCCAAACGGCTGTCTTAGCCCAACGACGAGGCGCAATGCACGCGCCGCTAGATCGAACTGCGAAACGCCGCCACTGAAATCCAGGTCGACAAGGAAGCTGATCCAGGGGTGGATCAGAACTAGACCGTGCATCCCTGTCAGGTCGTCCTTGGTCTCAATCTGTATTGCATCACCCAGAATCCGTGTCGTGGCGCGATAAAGATGGAGGCCCGCGTTCATATCACGTTCCGAGAGGTGTGTGATACTTGTCAACGGGAAAACGAGACCGGCCAGTCTCAGTCGGCTGGAGTCAAGAGACAATGATGGGAGATCGTGAAGCCGTTGGTAAAATCCAACAATAGAGGAGAGATCTGGGGAGCACGAGCGCAGTTCTATGGTCCTCCGGTCCATCTCAGCACTTTCAATCAGTTGCGGAACATGCGGCGGCACAACTCGATCATAAACAGTGAGATCGGAAGGGAGGTAGCTATGGTGATCACCTGAACTTCCGGTCCAGGCGAGAATAGTGACGTTGTTGGAACGGGGGAGGATATGCTCCAACAGTCGACCAACAGCTTGGTTTCCCTCGCCATATATGACCGGGATGGCGATGTTGAAGATACCGAACAGTGAGTATGCGATGTCTTCCTGTCGCGTTGTTTGGCGCTTCGAAGCCAAGTACAGCTTCTCGCGTACCCTATGCAAGCCTGGTTGCAGCGTTGCCAACTCCTCCGTGGGAAGCTTCGTTGCCTGCTCCATCTCCGAAAGAATAACGGGAGACTCTTTATGGTTATATAGCTTCAGATCGAGATACGGTTTCCAATCTTCCGTGTAGAATTGCACAACCCTTGAAGCAACGTACTCCTGGTACGTCCAACCGCGAGTGTTCCAGATGCTCCTCCACAAACAACCAAATTCCTGGGACTCGGAGAGAACTCCGAGAAGATGGATGATCGTAAGCGCCGCGCGACGATACCACCGAAACATGGCTACGACGGATTCTTGTTGGACGCCCTTGTCGGCCTGGTTAACACAGCATGTATCACTCCAAGCCCACCGGAAGCACCGATGCCGTACAAGTTTGCCAAAGTTGATGAGCTTGTTATTCGTAGGGGACACAGGCAGTCCATAGATAGAAATGTTCTCGACCATCTGAAACGTCGGCTCAACGGGCTGCCACCTGTGCGAGAACATCACGTATTGGTAGAATTTTTCCACCTCTTGTTGAATCCGTGCATGATCAAGCCGATCGCGAGTGATCATCGAAGAACGCAACTCGTGGAATATCGGGAGTTCCTCGAAAGCCGTTGCTTGCAGTGTTTTATCACACAGACGACCAGTGGTGACGTCAATGAGCACATGGGGAATGTCGCGAATGGTCTGCTCGATGACCTTCCGAATTAGCGGAGTCGTATCGAGATATCGACTCCGCTGGTCTGACTCATCAGAACGAAATCAGCCTAGGTTCTGCACAATATAAATATAACAGGCTCACCGTGAATTTGGGGGTTTGGCGATTTCTCGATGCTTGATAGCATCATCTCGAATGCGCTGAATGCCTCTCCGTAACGCCCCATGTTATATAACGCAGCATGTTTCCTCTTGTAGCCTATGTAGTTCAATGGTTCACGTTCATTAGCCTAATTGCACTGTTATCATCATCAACTTGGTGTGAAGCACAAGTCAATCCATACCATAGTGGCACTGGATACTTCATCCTCCAAAACCCCTACTCTGGCCTTGCAGCACTTGACGATGATGCTGACGTTTGTCGGGTCGAGTGAGAGTGCACCCGCATAGTATCCGATGGCCGTGTCATGGTCCTTGTAGTCCATTACTGCATCAGCATACTTCTCAAGCTTCTCGATACAACGTTGTCTGAACACTGGATTCATTATCAGATTTGTTATGTGTCACCAATGCAATTGCTCACCGAGTTCCCAAAGTTCTGGCCAGTCGCTGGGGGCGCTCGTCTCCTCTGACAGCCGGCTCTGCATGTTTCGGAAGCATTCAATCGCCTCCAAAATACGTTCGTCGCCTTCGAGAGTATCGCAGATCATCTGGTAAGTACGGAAATGTGAAAGTTTGAACTAAACGGAACGAGAATCATTGTGCAGCTCTATGCCATCATGGAAACCATACCTTGTCTGTAGTACTCAATGCCTCAGCAGCCGAGCGGTGAATCAATGCTATCCTTGCCCATTCAAGTAGCACAGTAATCGGAGGTGAGGGTGTAAGCGCCAATACAGCGGAGTAGGCCGAAAGCGCCTCATCGTATTTCTTAGCTCTCGAAGCCTTATCTCCGGTCTCCTGAAGTTTTGATATACATTGGTCCGTGAATTCTGACGGCAGGGGTTGAATATACTATCCTATGATATGTTATGACAAAGAGACTTACCTTTGAGCCACTCCATGATTTGCTTGTTGTGCTCTAGATCTTCAGTCATGACATTGGTAATCTCGAGAAGATGCTGAGCAGCATCGTATATGCGATCATCGGCATATGCGGTATCACCCTCATGCTTCTTGTCGTATACATGGAGAGCACATCGAGACATATCAAGCTCCTTACGGAGTTCTCGCACAGTTTGTTCGAGATCCGCTATTTTTCCTGCCACGGCTACAGGGAAGCGATTAGGAAGTCGTCGATTGGGGGTGACAAAAACGAACCCAGGTTCATTTTCAGCGGATCAACGCCTGCTTTTAGCGACGTGATGGCTTCAGTTAAATGATCGACTGCACGTTGAGATGCGACAAGAACTCTGCGAAACTCCTGGACGGACTCGTTGAGATGGGTGATTTTGCGATCTGATAGATATTACTATCAATGAGGCAGGGTAAATATGGCAACAACGTACTTGAGCTTTCTTCTCGAGCGTAAAGGGATTGAATGGTTTTCTTGAGGTTTTCATTTTCCTCCCCCAGTTTCTCTATGTTGGTTGATGGAAATGGAATTCCGATCATCTGGAAAGGTGACATTGCGGGCATCGCTGACACCCGAGTCCCGATATTGGAAAAGCAAAGGCTCTGAAGTGTGATTGTGTTGTCTACGCCGGTCGCGATGTGGCCACCCGAGATAGCCATACACTGGATGCTATGGAAATGTCCGATGACGGACCCAAGTTTCCGATAGGTCTTGGCATCCCATGTTGAGACCGAAGAACTATCGGAGGCTACGATGAGCCTGTCGTTGGATGCCATTGTGATGCATGCGATATCATCGGGGCTGGGAATGCATGACAGTGTTTCCTGAGTGGACACATCAAAACAGTGGATATAGCCATCACCAGACGGTACAAAAATTTGCTTGCTATTGCTTGACCATGCGATGGATCCGTTGTTGAGCGAGTTCACTTGGATTGGAAAGTCTGCAACGAGGCGGCCATCCTTGCTATCATAGACTTGAACAGAATGACGAGGCCATGTAGCAGTTGCGAGGAGTACTCCGTCGGGAGAGAACTTGACAGCGACCACCAAGCCAAAGCGTCTGAATGGACCGAGCAGTCGTTTGCCATCTGAAAGTGACCAGACACAGAGCGTCTCGTCGTCTGATACACTTGCAATTCTTGTAGAATCGGCTGAAATGTCTACAGCACGCACTGCTTTGTCGTGTGCTTGGAATTCGATCGCCTTTTCGTTGCTCGACCCATCCCACACCATCACTCGGCCACTCTTCGTCCCACTCACGATCCGCTCGCCATCCCTTGAGACCGCCAGATCGAAAACAGGACTTCCAGTGTCCATCGGTTTTCCCACCTCCTTGCCGTCCTCCACTCGCCATCGTCTTATCTTCCCTTCCAATCCTCCACTCGCAAGCTGTTTCCCATCAGCAAGAAACACGATTGAGCGTATCAGACCACGACCATCGATTTCGATTGGGGTTGCGCCCCCTTGTTCAACGACATCGGAGGACGAGTCCGTTTCAACTGACTCCTGTATCTCTAGTATCAGCATCTCTCCTTTAATCATCGACTTAGGTCGTCCGAGATGCTCCCACCTGGTGATCGCTGTCAGAGGAAGGAAGTGGGCTGTCTACCTTACTCGACTCTTTTGCTCTCCTCAGTGCCTTACATTGATTGTCTCACCCACATCACACTCACCGTCCTTCCGCCACGGGCGCGCCTTGAACATATTGGGCCAGGTTTCAGTGCGGTGGAAAGGCAACACCTTCGAGTCGTCGTGTGTTAGCCAGAGTGCGTCGTTAATACACGTGTCCGCTCAATATAGCTCTCACGCAGATAAGAAACCCCGTACCTGGGCGCTTGCTTTCTTCCAGCATCGCCCTGATCACTAACTTGCCATTATTCAAGTCATATGTACCCTTTGACGAACGGTATCGATATATATCTTTCTCTCACCATTTCCGCCTCGTTCCTCTGCTACTTGAAGTTCGGATGATTATCTGGCCGCAACATCTTGCACCAGCAATCAACTTGAATGCGACCATAGTATGATACCATAGTTACCATAAATAAATTCACAACATGACTCGGAAATGGACGGTTCCGAGTCGGAGAACATGAACAAAAGGACCTACTAAAACTATCCGTTCAACAACTAAACATCGCATTCATGCTTTACGGATGAACACAGTGATCTGTTGCACAGCAGTCGTGACTACATCGACACACCCATCAAAGTTCATGCGTGCGCCTTGATCAGGCCATGATGCTTTATAGATACATCATCTGATTGTAGTCACAGAACCTAATGGTATACATCTTTTACTGTTGTCTTCACTTACAGCTCATGATATATCCTCAGGATACATC
>JBBPPG010000926.1:0-13495 GCA_038091855.1 Leccinellum luteum
CACCGATTGTGGACTTCCTACAGACAACGGTTCCACATCGCTCACGTATCTGGTGGTGCCCCACTGCCGAGTTCTCTCTTCTACCCTTGCATGCTGCCGGTCCGTATCGGTCGGGCCAACGGAATCTCTCTCGTTTGTACATTTCGTCTTACACGCCCACTCTGACTGCCCTCATTCGTGCTAGGCGGAATGTCGCATCGCCGAATTCCTCGATGGATGAGCCTCGGTTTCTTGCCGTGGGTCAAGCCACTGCCAATGGCCAGAGTAAACTCCAATCTGTTGACAGCGAACTGGACATCGTTGCGGAGCGTATGCAAGGTCTAGCCACGTTCACGCGCCTTGGAGGCTCGGAATCGAATACATCTAGGGTCTCGGAGGAGCTGAGGAAGAACGAGTGGGTTCACTTTGCTTGCCACGGTGTCCCACAGGAGGAACAACCGTTTGAATCTGCGTTCGCCCTCCATGATGGTCCGTTTACGATCGAGCATATTATGGGATGTGAGTTGAATCACCCAGAGTTTGCCTACCTGTCTGCGTGTCACACCACAGTTGGGTACAAGGAGAGTCCGGACGAGGTAATCCACCTGGCCTCAGCAATGCAGTTTGCAGGGTTCCAATCTGTGATTGGGACTATGTGGGCGGTGGACGATGCAGAGACGAACAAGATCGCATCCAAGTTTTACGAAAACATAGTAGATGAATCTGGTCGGTTGGATCACACCCGAGCTGCATTGGCACTCCAGAAGACAATGTTATCATTGACTAGTAGTGTTCCGCTCGATCAGCGGATTCTATATGTACATATCGGTGCCTAGTGCATATCGAACTGTGTCTATCAGTGTATGGTTACCTCATATCCATTTTATTACCATGTCTCTTTGCATACGTTTACTCTATGCGACCAGTATTACAGTAATATTGAAGTGTGAATGTCTATGATTCGTTTATTGAGATCGTCACGCCGCCATTGTGAGTCAGAGCTTGCGAGCGCTATCCAGGGTTATATTCGTGCATGTGGGAAGAATTCTTGGACCATCGTAAATGTCTCTGGCTTCCGTCGTGTGCCTCTCTGAATATGAGGACCACGTGAACATGTGCTCGGGGAGACGGGATGGGTACGGTTTGGAGCCAGCGAAAGCTCTCGTCAGGGGACCGGTATCGTTGTCAGTACCCACCATTATGTTCTTGTTCAAGTTCCGATGCTACATCCAGACAAAGTGGTCGCGGTCCCTTGCCAGGCAAAAGTCATTGAATTCAGATCCAGAATCAATAGTACCGAGCGACACAGACGAAAAGTGGGACTTCGTTATTGCAATCATGACCTCTCGATCGAGATGGAACTTGAGCCACCTGGCTACGATACTCGGCGGATGGTCCCGTCGCATCTCGCTACTCGTGCTGTGCTGCATAGGCTTTGGGAGGTATAGATTGTAAGCATGAGGAGTTAATTTGTTCCTCTGTAAAGTACTTATCCAGGTGAGTATTCACTCTCTCTTGCGTATATTGTCCTAGGGTTGATGGACGACTTCTGTAGGTGTTCACGGACGAGTTCCACCTACATTCACTCGGACCGTTTTTATCTGCCAGCGCTCAACTTCACCCGAAAGTCAAATATCAAATTGATTGTCATCGTGCTCATAGACAGACTGGCAGTCTATGCCGCGCGCGAGGCGGAGAGTGAGGACCCGGAGGAGACCAAGAAACAAGAAGAGGCTGCAGCCAAACGACTGGCAGAAAAGGTCCGGTTAGCAAGGGAGAGAGCAAACCATGCTTATCAGCAGTCGGACGCCGAAAAGGTCGAGGGCGTAGATGCTTGGGATAACGCGGTGGAAGAGTCGGAGAAGAACACTGGAGTTAACGGTGTCTCGTCGGAAGAGGGAAAAGGCAAAGAAAAGGAAAAGGAAGACGCACCTGTGAGAAAGTTCCGTGGCATACCGGAGGACGTCCAACTGTTTGAAGTCTTTTGGAAACAAGTCGTCGAACTCATCAAGGTACGTACGACGTAATACGCATGAGCAAGAGGCATTTTAACGATGTGGTGGCAGGCTCGCCCAGACTTGTCAATACAAGACATCACGGCACTCTTGGTCTCGCTTACCAACCTATCCCTCAGCTGTTATCCAGAGAGACTCGAATACGTAGATCAGATTTTGGCCTTTGCGCACAGCAAAATCAAAGAGTATTCCGAGAGGTGCGTTTCATTTTTGTATATATTTCCAACGCCTGATGCCGATCTGATACAGCTCGGATCTGCACGCCCCACAAACGGCGGCGAACCTCGCAGCGCTGCTCGTCGCCCCAATCAACTCGTATCAATCTGTGCTCACGTTACTCGCCATCCCACGCTATGTCCCGCTCCTGACACAACAGCTCTTCTCCACCCGCCGTTCGATCGCGCACAGCGTCGTCTCGAGCGTGCTAAAGAACGAAACAGTGATCGAGACACCCGGGGACGTGGACGGTGTGTTGGATCTATGTCACGTTTTGATCAAGGACCAGACAGACGCTTCTGCTGTTGGTGGCGGGCCGGTAAAGGACGTAAAGGAGATACGGAGACAGGGGCCGTATGTGGTGGAGAAGGAGGATACGGCGGAGGAGCAGGGATGGGTTGCACGGATGGTGCATTTGTTCAGGGCTGAGTCGTTGGGCGTGCAGTTTGAGGTGGGATTCCAGATTTTTTTGGGTCGTCGGGAACTGACTTTACTCGGACAGCTGCTGCAAACGGCACGTCGGCACTTTGAAGCTGGAGGCGAACGGATGCGATATACGTTCCCTGCGCTCATCACCTCGAGCATCAAACTCTGTCGGCGGTACAAGATTCGTGAGCATTTGGTGAGATCCCGCATTCCTACATACTTTTCTCTCTCTTTAACCTCAACAACGAACAGGAAGACGACTG
This sequence comes from Leccinellum luteum, assembly GCA_038091855.1. Lineage (NCBI taxonomy): Eukaryota > Fungi > Basidiomycota > Agaricomycetes > Boletales > Boletaceae > Leccinellum > Leccinellum luteum. The sequence goes on from JBBPPG010000926.1 coordinate 2,900, forward strand.
GCAATCGAAAGTGACTACCATCCTCAAGTTCGTGCGCGAATGCACCTCTATCCTCGCGACGCAAGTCGATTCTCCCTCTCTCGCCCTCCGTCTCTTCCTCCTCGCCGCACAGATCGCCTCCGAATGCGGTTCCGGATTCGAAGATCTCGCGTATGACCTGTATGTCCAAGCGTTTTCGGTGTACGAAGATTCGATTTCGGAAAGCCGGGCGCAACTGGCTGCGACCACGTTGATCATCGGATCGTTGCAGGGCGCGAAGGTATTTGAGGTGGACGGATATGATACATTGATCACCAAGGCTGCGTTGCATGGGGCCAAGTTGTTGAAGAAGCCGCATCAGGCGACGGCGGTGCATGCTGCGAGTCATTTGTGGTGGCAGGAGGCGGCGGTGGGGGCAGAAGAAGAGAGGGAGGGAGGAGAAGGGGAAGCGAAGGAAGAGGGCAAGGAAAAGGAGGATGGGGATGGAGCCAAGGTGGTGAGTTTCGATTCGCGTGGTCGATCGTGACTGATAGTGTCGGCAGTACCCGCACCGGGACAGCAATCATGTACTGGAATGTTTGGAAAAGTCGTTACGAATCGCGCATTCGGCGACGGAGGAGAGCGTCACGGTTCAGATATACTAGATCAGTATTTGTATTATGTTGATCGCGGGGCGCCTGCTGTACGTCTACTTTCTCTCTTTCGTTGAACTTCCTCGACAAACGAGTTTCCGACCCGTGTTTCCTTCCCGCGCGCGAACAGGTCGCCCCGACATTCATCGTTTCGCTGGTAGAGTTCATCAGGTCCTCCATCGACACCATTACCTCTCCTATTATCGAATGTGTTTAGAGGGAGTGAGAGGTTTTCGACTTCGATTTCGATCTGTCGATACTTTTTTTTGTTGTAGTCGTCGTTTTAGCCAAGGCACTTTTTGTCCTTTCATCTTCACCTTTTACATTCCAAGCACGGAACTTATGAACATAAAATTGCTGCGAGAACTCGACGGTCGCTTTGGATGAACCTTCTTTGCCAGCTTTCACCTGGCTGTTCGAATTGCAGCCGCGAACCCATGCGAACAGCCTTCCATCTGACTCGGACCTTCATCACAAAAATTGCAGAATTGTGATATTACCGGATGTGGCAGAGATCACCTGACAGCATATGAGAAAAGTCAGTCGCGACTTGTTGCTTATGTCAGAACGTGTCACGGACGGGTGACGGAACCTACGAACAACATATTGTGATATCATAACTTCATGTAGTACGTCGCAAGTCTGATAATTCAAGATATTGAGTTCTCGCATTCCACGACACAAGATACGGCAAGTAGTGTTGGTGCAACAAATAATGCTAGAGCGCCCCGTATCCTTCCACAGCCCATATATCCTCGTCGAGTTCCTCTCCATCGTCCGCAACAAGCGGATCATCTTCCTCACCAACCAGACTCTCAGAGTCTCCATCGTCCCCAACAAGAGGATCCTCTTCCTCACCAACCAGACTCTCAGAGTCCGCTTCATCCTCGGGATTCAATTCTCCGGGCTCGTTGTCCCCATCAATGTTGTCCTCCGGGTCCAGCAAGTCTTCATCGCCTTCCGAATCGTCAGCGTTTGGCGGCGGTATGCGTCCCTCGCGCTGCAAAATATCATCCCAGTCTCGGGTAACCTTGTGACCGATCCCTCCTCCTCTAAAATGCATGAACATGTCCCTGTCAACGAAGCTAGTACAATTAGTATAACATATAGATAGCAAGACAACGCGAACTTACATGTTAACGTAGTAACAGCTCCAATCCTGATTTGGTTCATCAGGTTTTTCATGCCGCACAAAGGATGGTCCCAAGTATTCCTCTTTCGCTCCCCACCCAAACCCGGGGATAAGATGGACCCCACGGATGACAGAGTCTGGGTCGACGAATCCGAAAGCTTCACCGATGCTGTCCTTGTCAAAGAACTCTATCCGTGGCAATCGCTTTGCATCCCACCCAGATTGGTAGTTTGCATCACGTTGGAACCAACGGACGAACAAAACATCCATCCGCTCTGGTTTGGAGTATGGAGATGTAGCATCCTGGCAGTGTTGCACGATGACATGGAAGATTAGGCAGACGCGGGCATACCAGTATGGGTGAGTGTGCTCATCTTCTTGTGATAATAGCATGATATCCGGATGCAAGCGAGAGCTAATCGAGTCCTGTTCGCGCCAAAGATCGTAGGTAGTGTAGTTAATTCGCAAGTAAGCGTGCTCGAAAAACTTGTTGTTCTGTATGATGACGCAGCGACGGTCCTCGTCTGAGAAGTCATATTCATCACCGTTGTAAGCAAAGCCTCGCAGACGGGCCAGTAGATGATCCTTGAGGCGTGGAATAAAGTCCTACATTGAAGACTCGCATAATTAAGTGAACCAAGATCGTCAAACTGTAACTTACATTAATGCAGGGGTCGTCTCCAAGGTTACTTAACCATTCAGTGAGGTTGTGGGCTTGTCGTGTCGAATCAGCAACATGATAGTGTTGAGTAGGATCCGTGCGGAGACGCTCCGGATGCTTTGGATCAAGTTCCTCAGCTTGAATGGAACCCCAAGCGTTGTTCACTTTCGTAACGAATCGCTCGATTGCCTCCTGGTGGGCAAGGCTAGCATTCCGTGTGTCTTTCTTCTTCCCTGAATGTCCAAAACGGCGTTTTGCACACCGGTGTTCAAGTTCCCCCTGTGTTCCGAGAGGTCAGTTTTCATTGCCGACTAGAGCAACAATATTATACCGTTTGAGTAGAGTAACTATCTGTTGTTCCATATTGCCGGATCATATCGGGATAGTCGCCGAGCGCGTGGAATTTGTAAGTTGCCAGGTTGAGTTTTTTCATCTTTGGCGTGCTCAGGCCAGAGATGCTTGTACCACCAACTTGTCTGGTTGCCGACTGACCACTGGCAGGGTTCTTTGCAATGAGTGCCGCATGTCTTCGTGTTCGAGAGGCACACTCTTCGGGCAGTTCGGTAGTTTGATATGTAGCGCACGTCGTCGACTGAAACTTCCGCACGGAAGTGCTGAGGTGAATGGTTGACGTGTCGAAAAAGGACAGGGTATCATCTGTGTGCATACGAAGTTTCCCGTATGCGTGCCAGGTCGCTAAATCGAATAAAAGGTCTAGGATGACCTCGTTATGGGGGGAAGGCAGCAGGCCCTCGAACACAGGGATTGCACACTAGTACCCAGTCGTTACTACTCAAACATCTAATAACATATAGCACTGAGCTACATACCTGAAGAAGGTCTTCGAAGTCCCTGGCGGCCAACCGCTTCATTGCTGAGGCATTTTTGTGGAATCTACGGATCGTTCCCCGTCCAAACGTCCCCACCTTTCGAAACCTATATATCCTATGAGTAGTGGCACAAATGCAAACGAATAGATTCATGAGTCACCTCCAGTTGAGTTCCTGTACTGCATTACCCCCATGCGCATGCAAAATGCGCATTAAATGTATAAATATTGCCTTCCATACCCCGAGTTCAAACTCATGGAGTAGGTCAACAACGAATAGAAGGAAGAAATCAAAATAAGCCTCCTCATATGAGAGACGCTCTGAAAACGCGTTCTGTGAATAGATGAATGATCATAGTGAGCAAACGACACAGAAAAGAAGTCACTTACGCGCGTTGGAATCAAAGATTGGTCTTTAAGAAGGTCGTTAATCTTCTTGCTGTTTACTTTCTTACCGTATTTGAAGATGTATCTTCGCGCTTTATTAATTAGCATTTGGTACCTTTTGTCATTCGTCCGAATTTGCGTGGACCGAGTCAACATATCAGATGGTCTTCCCATCTTCGGGATGTCAACTTTCTTGACAAGACATCGGGGACAGGGACACTCTCCGAGAAATTTGACACATGCAAGAAGGACCCTGCAAATACCCATCAATTAGCATGAAATTCAAGGAACGCAGTAAGTATGATACGTACTTTTCTGGATAATCAGCTGAATAGCTGAAAAAACGAGGGAAAAAACGCCTTGTGATACCGTCAATACACTTGATCAATATACCGTGTTTGTATGCCTCAACAAAGTCGTCATCGAGGAGAATCTTCCATATGGCGTGCATAAGTTCGCGCTTGAAATGGGTATATAACTCCTTTGTAGACGCTTCCCCGTACAGCTTCATATAAAGGTCTTGAAAGTCGTCAGGTAACTAGATACTTTGTCAGTTGCGTATTCGTGTTATGAGCAAGTACTTACTGAGGGGATATAAGCAACATGATGACATGCTCCTGCTGTCGGTTTACCTCGGGTATACTTGGACTGGTTTCCAAAGAAAAGATACACTGGCCAGAGGGACGCGTCACCAAAGTTCGCGAGTTGTGTTGCGTCTGACCAAAGCATCATAGGAATTACGATGCGCTCATAATCATCACCTGGTCCCCTAGGGAGAGAATTGATCTCATTTTGAGCATCAAGCATTCGAGGGGATGTATACGCCTCAGAGTAAACACGGACATTGCGTCCGTCTGCAGTAGTCCACCAATTCTCAAAAGGGTGAAAATGAAAAGTGGAGGAGATAGTGTCGGCGAAGATGGACGTCATGATTTGGGTGATAGAGCGATGGATGACATTTTTGATCTGAATGGAGGGGACATCTATGACATTTTCAGAAGTGTACTTGACGCCCTCTTTGACCAAGGGAAGATCGAATTCGCTGTTGATCCAGCCATGTTGCTCACGAAAAGGATTCGAGTCGTCCTGGAGATACTTCTTGATGAGAGCACATTCCCGGTCGATCGATAACGATAGCCGCTCAGATTTATCGAAATCGGAATCCTGGATATATTTCCAGATGCGGTTGCTATCTTCTTTCGTCTTCGCTTTGGAACCAGAAAAATGCCAGCAGGTGAGCAGGCCAGCAGTGGGGCTACTAAACGCCGAGAAAAGATTCTCCCGCGTGATCTCCGATGGGGGAACGATGTTTACAAGACCAGAAGATGGAAGGGAAGGTCGACTGAGTGTGGGGGCGTCAATGAAGTCAGAGAGCTCGCGAGGAATGAATGTTGGGCGGCATTGGTAACGTCGAAAGAGCCCCATGGAGTTTGGTTCCGTCTGAAAATGATCAAGGGGAGCTCTAGACCGTGACGGTCCTGCCTCAGGGGGGGGCGATTCGGATGGAACGTGAGGTAGTACAGGTGGAGCGTGGCGGAGACCTGTGGGCTCCCCAGGTAGGTAGTCTGTATAGCGTGCAGGGAGACGAATACGCCGTCCAGAGCGGCCTGAGACAACTGGAGGAGGTGGACTTGGTTGAGGAGAATAGTATGGTTCCTAGCATATCCAACAAAATGCTAATGTTAGCAAACGATCACATAGAATATACAATATTACCTCTTCCAGCTGAACGTCAGGAAATTCTATCTCAACAGGAGATGAGAACCTTGCAGGATGTTCAGGTGACGGACTAGGTGATGTACGCTTTCGCTTTTTAGACTTCTTGCGACCTGCATGGTGACGGCGGATATTGGTGGCAAGTGATTTGCTCGCCTGGCACTGGGCCTCGTGAGCACTCAATGAGCGTTGAGTACCAAATGATTTTCCACAGCCAACGCAAACAAGATCGTCCATTGAGGCAAGGGGAACAAATGCTTGAATTCTTGCGCTGAGATATATATATACATGGCTTCCAGTAGGATAAATAATACTATAAGATACCTATAAAGTGCAATGAATGAGCTACATGCGTTGCCTGAATGCTAAGAAGACTCACCTGGTAACCGTCATGGTCACGGTGGATTGCAGACAGGAGTAGTGTCTACATAAAAGGAACATTTCCCACGCCCCTGCTGATTAGATTTGAGGTTGTCGGCAAGATCAAACACTCTGACCTTTACCCCTACCACGACACAACTTGGACATGCCTTCCACAAGCAACAAGCGCACTATTTCACCAGCATCACACCATCCCAGGCCATCAAAACGTGGAAAGATCAGCGATTCAAAAAACAAGTCAAAGAAAGGTAAAAAACGCGCTACTAAAAGGTGGGTTTCACTCAGCCGCATATATGCAGTATACTCATCACATCAGGGGCCACACATCGGATGAGGATGGGTCTGACCCTGATTTATTAGGGTCCGAGAACGAATCGCAGGGTGAATCGGATGTGGAATACGACATTCCCCTTAAGGACCTGAAAGCTGCGGGGCGAACTGTTGCGCGGTGCTGCGATCTATTCTGCAATGTCAACAAAGCCGTACACCTGGTGATGTTATCCAAGCAGGAAGAACAGAGTGGCTCCGAGTCAGAAGATGAAGACGAACGCCGGGCCAGAAAGGAAGCCCTCAACCGCGTGTAAGTGATCTCACTCCGACCTTAATACTCATCATCGAAGCAGGCTGGCCTACTAGTGACCCGGGGATTCTCGCGCGGTACAAAAAGGTCTACTCTATCCTCATACGCGAGATTCCTGCCATCAAGACACTCATTGATGAACCCTCACGCGGATCCACACTCAAGACAGTTCTTAAAAAGGCGCGTATATGTGCATATACGGAGGTATCAAGTACTGATTGAACCTTATGCAGATTAATGAAGCTATTAGCGAGACTAGGAGCAGTGATTCTGCTCGATTGCGCGAGAAATTACCTACGTACATCCTCCGAAACAGGAAAGTGGACACCATGACGCCTCCCATCAATGCTAGCACAGCAAAGTCGGAACTCGGGCTCAACCACCTGCAGATTGCTGGATTTCTCTGTCCAGTCGAGTCCGTGGCGGAATTCAAAGAGGATCCAGAGAAGTAAGTTCGTTTTTGCTCGCATACATTCTCTCACTATGATTGACTAATAACCAGGACACGCAAAAAACTCGAGGATGGAAAAATCGACATGTCGACTCTTGAACTTCCAGCATTCCTGTGGGAAGAAAATGGTACAAAGTACGATCCTGAAGACATTTACGCAGGCCTTTTTCGTGGCTTCTATCTCGAACGAGTAGGCACCTAGATTGTTCGGTAATCGTGCAACTCAGGCTGACGTGCCAAAAGGTTACCCTACATATCTATACAGGTCCATCTTCAGCTGATGGCACTGGCGATTCACGTGGAGTACGTTCGTGCAACGCGGTTCTCCACGGCATGGAGAAGGTTGAGGCGGTGCATATCGCATACATTGCGGTTTTGGTATGTCTGGTATTCTTCATTGTTATACCTGGCATGATATTCTATCTGCATCACAGGCCCGGTTTGCGATCACCTCTCAAACCCGCTGGGCTGAGAAGGATGGTCGCTTCAACTACCGTCAATTTTACTACGTCATTATGGACCTCATTGATGAGTGCAAGGACGTCAAATGGAGGGAGGACCTCCTCAAACATTACAACATGTATTCCACCCGTTCTCTCTATCATATATCCATACTAATTTCCTCTCGCATCAGGCTTTTATTCAAGGATGAAGAAGGCTGCGGCGCTCACTTTCTAGCTCAGGAGGATGGAAAATCTACCTCTATGAAATCCGGTGGACTGCTCAGTCGAATGCGAGCTCAAGCAGCAGCACGTGCCGCCAATACCATCGACGCTGCCACCAACATGGCAGCTATTCCAACACCTCCACCGACTTCACCCCCTCTAAATCCGGTCCGCGAGCCTGTTCAAGTTAACGCCCCGGGAGGTGAACGAGAATCAAGCCCGGCCCGGGGCTGGCAACCACCTCCACAGAAAGAGTTGTCGACTCGTACTGACTCGGAGGCTCCTGTTCAGCTACCGCAGCCATCTCCTCGTCGATCTCCTCGTCGCCCCCCCGTTCAAAGCACGACTTTCCTTGGAGAGGTCAGCGATCTGTCTGACCTCGAGCATGGCAGTGAAGAGGACCCCGAGTCGGCAAGGAAGTTGCCAGTTACCGCTGCCAAAAAACCATCAACGAGGAAAGGAAAACAGCGCGCTGTGCCAGTGGGACAAGACGAGGAGGGAGGTCCTTCCAAGCGCAGGAACACACGGAAGAAAGGAAAGAATGCCTAGACGCCAGGTAAATGTTCGTTTTACTCGGAGCGCGGTTTAGGCTTCCAGGTTTCTTCAGTATCATATGCTGTACGCTCCCATTCGTCACCTACACGTCCACTTCATCACTTTCGTGTCGCTTTCATTATGTGTTGTCGGTTATTGCTCTCTGATATTGTCATGTCGTTCGCTATCCTGTAAACTCAGAGAATATATTGTGTCGTCAGAAAATGATACATGTGCTTGAGATGTCTATAGATCTCCTGTGAGTTGCTCGTATAAGCCAATATCTGGACATATCAGAAACACGATCATGATCAGGAGCCGCTTACTTGTCAGAAAGTGCGTTCTTTGAGATAGCAGAATAACGTGACCGAAATCTGACATACCAAATACGGAAAGCACACGTGATATCCAAAAATAATATCATATATTGTGATATCAGAGTTCTGCAATTTTTGTGATGTTGCTGTGCAAACGAAAAATGCGGGAAGCACCGAGACGAGGCGATACGGTGAGGTCGCTATGATCTCACTTTCTTGTTTCCTGTGGCCCCCCTCATCATCCCAACCTTGAAGATGCCAAAACCAAAAGGTGCTTATTTCCTTTTGTCCCTGAGAAGAGCCTTCGCAGTGACTAAATGACATTCTCGTCAGCCAAAAAGCGGTCCTCTCGAGTAAAGCGCACCAATCATGAGAAAGGGGGCCGGTCGGACTCCATTGCGGAAGCGGCTGTTTCAGTCGATGAGATACTTTCACAAGCGAGGTCAGCATTCGCCAAGTTTGAGCAAGGGGAAGGGACGGACCACATTAGCGAGGCAATTGTCCTTGACCGCCAAGCACTGGATCGTTGCCCACCCGGTCACCACGAGCGATGGAGCTCACTAGATCAGCTTGGATATCATCTCCGGAGTCGTTACACCCATCTAGGAGCGATAGAGGACATCAAGGAAGCAATTATCTATGGCAGAGAAGCATTGGAGCTTTGCCCAGAAAGGCACCCAAATCGATCGACGTCGTTGAACTGTGTTGCATCCTATCTCTGCACTCGTTACAAGCAGCTTGGAGATATGATGGATCTCAATGAAGCCATCATCCTCGGGAGACAAGCCCTCGACCTTTGCCCAGAAGGGCACCCGGGTCGATCAATGTCGTTGAGCAATTTCGCATCCTATCTCTGCGATCGTTACAGGCAACTTGGAGATATGACGGACCTCAATGAGGCCATCATCCTTGGGAGACAAGCCCTCGATCTTCAGCCGTCAGGGCACCCGCATCGATCGACGTTGAATGATGTTGCTCTCCATCTCTCCTATCGTTACGGCCGGCTTGGAAATATGACGGACCTTAATGAGGCCATCATCCTCGGGAGACAAGCCCTCGACCATTGCCCGTCAGGGCACCCGGATCGATCAACGTCGTTGAACAATGTTGCACTCTATCTCTCCAATCGTTACAAGCGGTTTGGAGATATGACGGACCTCAATGAGGCCATCATCCTCGGGAGACAAGCCCTTGACCTTTGCCCGTCAGGGCACCTGCATCGATCAACGTCATTGAACAATGTTGCACTCTATCTCTCCAATCGTTACGGCCGGCTTGGAAATATGACGGACCTTAATGAGGCCATCATCCTCGGGAGACAAGCCCTTGACCTTCGCCCGTCAGGGCACCCGGATCGATCAATGTCGTTGAACAATGTCGCAGGCCATCTCTCCAATCGTTACGACCGGCTTGGAGATGTGACGGACCTCAATGAGGCCATCATCCTCGGGAGACAAGCCCTCGACCTTTGCCCGTCAGGGCACCCGCACCGATCAACGTCGTTGAACAATGTCGCATGCCATCTCTGCAATCGTTACTGCCGGCTTGGAGATGTGACGGACCTCAATGAGGCCATCATCCTCGGCAGACAAGCCCTCGACCTTTGCCCGGCAGGGCACCCGAGTCGATCGACCTTATTGGATCAACTTGCACATTGTCTCCGTGTTCGGTTCACCCAGTCGAGGGTGTTGAAGGACAGAGACGATTTATTCAGTCTCTACACAGAGTTGTCAAATATCTCACAAACGCTCTCACCGAGGGATCTCTCCGCTGCCAAGCAATGGATCACGGAAGCTGAGGATTGCCGCCACCCCACAGTCATTCTCGCATACGAAACATCTCTTCGACTACTCGTTCAGCATCTCGCCACTTTGCCATCCCTACCCAATCATCTTCAGACTTTCAAGGACCTCTCTTCATCCCTATCAATCGATGCTTTTTCCGCTTGTCTCCGCGATCACAACGCGGAAAAAGCGGTGGAGCTGCTGGAGCAAGGCCGCGGTGTATTCTGGAATCAAATTGCTCGTCTTCGTTCCCCTCTTCGAGACGTCATCGCCTCTGGACACGAAGGAGAGGCCCTTGCAGACCAATTTACTCAGCTCTCATCAGAAATACACGACACAATTCATTCACAAGGTTCAGATCAGCACAATAAGCTGTGCAGTCTGAATGTTGATCTGCAATCCACAATCACCAAAATTCGCAAATTACCTGGTCTCGCTCGATTCCTTCTTCCCTCTTCCTTCTCCGAACTCCAGTGCGCTGCCAGTGGCGGACCTGTGGTCATCGTGAATGCTAGCAAGTATACGTGCGATGCACTCGTCGTCTTTTT
>JBBPPG010000927.1:0-13477 GCA_038091855.1 Leccinellum luteum
ATGGACTCACATATGTGTTTCCAGTGCAGCAGACAGGCTGCGCATTGCAGCTGCTGCCGGTACCAGCGATCCCGAGGCAGCCAAGCCCGACCTGGCCGGTGATACCGGATAAGCCGAGCAACCCAAGGAGGCCGGAGACGACCCCCAGGGAATCAGCCTATGAAAGAATAAAATATACGGCTCAGCATCAAGTACTGTTGTCATTGACGACTCTCTCACCGCTTGGACCGAGTTGCAACACTGAATGGAGCCAGTATTGCACTGGGAAGTGTCACCGGCGCCCGGGGCAGGGACAGCGGAAACAGCGCCAGCGAGGGCAATGACAGAGAGAAGAGCAGTAGAGGGACGAATGTACATGTTGAAGCGGGTTGGTTTGTTAGGAATTGTTCGAGAGAGCTGGTGTGTATGGATGGTGAGGGTATTGGGCTTCAGGACTCACCCTTTATACATGGGCTCGCCTCCAGCGCTTCAAGACGCCAACACCATACTAGAAAGGGGTGAGATGGAATGTACGGTGATGATGGCAAGGCAAAAATTCCTTGCTTTCGTTGTCATCAAGCTATGATGTAAAAGCACGCAACTGATTGTTTTCGTCTAAGCCTTGGGTACAGCCTACACGGAACCAGGGGAAAGTGGCAAATATCAGGGGGAAACAGCAAGCAAGGGCCATCCATCTGTGGGGACCATTACTTGTCGATATCGATCGCTTCACCGCAGAAAACGGACATCACAGACTAGGTCTGACCGCCCTGTTAAGTGAATAGAGATGTTAGAGAAAGGTACAGGGCGATACAGTGTAAATTAGGGCAGGAACAGCCTTGATAGAGATCATGAAGCTCGTCGTCTTACTACTCCAGGTCGCTGTACCATTACTGGAATCCGACTAAGAAGGTCGGAGTGTTACCCGGGATTGAAAGAGTTGAAGTCACTATGGCAATTCCTCTTCCTGATTCGTGCTACGTAGCTGATCAGCAATTACGATAATTTGGCGCTCGAGGTCAATGTAGGTCACAAAAAGGAATGGAATGTACATTACTCCTCCTTTGTCAATTCATCAACCCATCACCCTTCAGTTGGATCAACTTGGATGGTCACCATAGACTCCGAGGCTCAGTCTCCTCATCCCCCTGCTTGAATACTTTCGGGGATGTGGTCTAAAGTCAAGGTGCGGGAAGATCTGCTTCTCCAAGGAGATACATAACGAGATGCTCTTGAGTAATTTGAGTACCTCGACACTGAGGTCGCGAGATGTGTCATGTTGAAGGACGCAGACAAAGCGGTCATTAACTCATCCTGTGAAGCGAGCGCCCGAACGGTGAAAGGACGGTCGGTAAATGATATTTTTAAGTACAGGGATGGCGTCTGCTGGGAACTAAGTGTCATGATGCTGGCACGCAGTAGGCTCACACATACCCAAGTAATTTCCAAGGAGGGATAAAAGTTTTGCAATAGATGATATGGCTGCCGGAATCAGCAGCGGCGTTTCGCAATGTAGAGTGAAGGAACAGGAGGGAGGGTGCTACGACCCCTCCCTGATGTAGAAGCCCAAACGCTGCTGAAAGTGCAATGTTGAATACAATCCAAGTCGCCTGATGTGCCATCGTCAATCAAATGACTCTCCCAGAAGAATTTTCCTGGGTGGCTGCCAGCACAATAATGGGGAAGATCAGCGGGATTAGAAACCTGGGTTCCTGGTGGAGTCGAACTGATAAATCGATAACGACAGTGCAATGTTCTGAACCAGAGATATAACAACGATGAGTTAGAAGGGACTGAGAACAAGGAGACAAACTTTGTAGAGGAATATCAATATCTGTCTCATAAGAATGTGCTTTCTGGATGCGACGCGGGGATGGTCTCACATATTCGCAAACACTGTGCCAGGTAAACCATACGAGAAGCAGCCCCAACAGCATAGGTAAATTAACACCGACATGCAACCACCTCGTGTGTATTCCATGGTCAGCGAGTCATGATTAGCTTGGGAAAGTTGCCACGGAAATATCATGCATCGGGCGCGATCAATACAGAGGCTACCAGCGCAACCGTGCAAGACGGCAGTAGCAATAAAGGATCACTCGGACAGACGCCCGCTAGCTGGAAGGAGAACCTAGCAGAGTGAATTTGAGAACAGTCGAACTCGGAAGGTACACAACCATGTAGGATGCCGGCAACGGCAGTCTACATGATACATGATGCGGAAGCGCGTCACAGTGATATGGGGTGGACAGACATTCTTTGAGTATCGAGAAAGGGTAGGGAGTGGATATCGTGCGCGTCCTTTTCCCCAAAATTACGCGCTCCAGGTTCTCATATGCCAGGGTTACGACCGTTACGAGCCAAGTAATTGTCCGTCCACTTCATGGGCGGCTCAGGAAACCCAACGAAGAATTATGAGGATGAGGTACTTGACTGAGAGAATGAGATGGCTTTTCTCGGGCGGAACTTTCAGGGATTGTAGTGAAATGACTTCGCTGAAAGGATCATGCCATTTCAACATTTTATGTATGGCGATTGGGTATGCGAGAAGTTGCGTTTGAGTTGGCGTTGCTCAACTTGCGGACGAGACGATATTGTCCTCTGTTCTGGAACAGGGAATATGATTCTACAGTCGGATCAGAGAACGGTGCCAAACAGCGATATCGCCATGATCAGGCCCATCCAGTATTCGGATGCCGGAAGCGGAGCGCTGAGCCACAATCGGACCAGGCAAGTTTGTGTCCACATTCACGAATTGCAGTGCTGACCAAAACCAAGAGCAGTGACCTGAACAATAAACATGCCATAGCCATCCTGTTTGACTGCGCACATCGGATCTCAAATCTATGTCCGAGAGAAGTTTGGGTCCAAGTGGAGCAAGTCCAGATCCTCTGAAGAAACGAGTAAAAAATTGGAAGATGTTAGAACGCTTAGCAGGCGATTAGAGAACTTCGAAAACGTCTCTTACCACCACAGCTGCAAGTTGCAGTTTGGATCTCACAAACATTCGCGTTGTGACATTACCCCTCGGAGGCTCAAAACCAAACATGGCCTCGGTGACGTTTGGAGAATTATGAGTCAACTACACGTGTTGACTCTAACCAGCTATGGATATAGATCGAGTGGTTTAGCGGAACCACAACAGCAACATCGTTGGGTCACTGATCAGTTATGCAGTCCCAGCGCCACCGGCCCGGGTGTCAATGGTTCAACGCCGATGAGCAGATTTGGAAAACTAGACTGGATAAAACTGAATTTTAAATGTGTACAGCAGGTAAAATGTTGTATGTACATGAGTCAACGCTCGCTGAAAAGTTATTTCGCTTACCAGTCCTGGGTATGCCTCTGCCTCAGGTTATATGATATGGCTATATCCCCTCTTGAAGAAATGCCTCGAGGATGGCAGGAGATATCCATAGTTTTTTTCTGGGGTAGATTACACGGCGCAAATCGTAAAAGTGCGTCGTGGGATATAATGCGTTGTTCTAGAGCAAGTCGGCTACCATCGCTGAGTTCTTCCACGACGTCCTGGATCGAGAAAAAGGAAAACGTCGGTTAAAAATGAAATGACTCGATGGATGGTCCTCCCCAGGCAAAACGACGTACCACTTCCTAAGTCGGATTGTCTCTGAACCGCTCAGGGCATAGCAACGGTTCCAAAAGCCCGTCCACATAAACAAAGGAATTAGCAGAAAGTTCCTAATTCCTGACGTAAGGAAGGCGGAGGCAAAACAAACATCCAAACGGAGATTGAAATTGATTTTGTAACGACGTCGGCAGTACTAGTTGGCAACCTCAACTTTTGCATCCATTTTTTATTGTTTTTCAATCTGTGTTTCGTCTTTTTGATTTCAGTGGGCTACATGCTACTCAAAGTGCGGCGGTATTACAGTTGGTAACGTATCACTAATAATATAACCTAGACAACAGGGAGGAAAGGTGGTATGTATCGGGCGAGGTCGGGTCGTCCGCTCCCACTAAGGGACATACGTGACCATCAACACGTTCACAATCAACTTTTCCAGCTCCCCGCCCGCCGCAAAATACACCCGCTCCTTTGTTATCGGCCCAGGAGCCCAATCTGACAAGATCGAAATCTCTGCCTCTGCCAATGCGATCGCACCTGACTCTTCCACTCGCAGTCGGATGATGTCTCCCTCCGTCCGCATCGTATCGAGCTCCTCGTCCTCGGCTGGATCACCGTAGTAGCTCATCGATCGTCCGGGCACCGGAGCGCTGCGTTTGGCGGGTGAACTGTACGGCGTGGCAAAGGGCATCATGGCGGCAGCCGTGGGCGAATCGGCAAGGGCATCGCTACCGCATTCGACCGTACGGTCTATGGGCCAGATGTACCCCCCTGCTGCCCAGTGCAGCTCTGGTGCGAGCTTGTACACCTTGAGGGCGTGGTACAGAAGCGAATCGCTTCCTTTCAACTGGTAATCACAAACGGGATGTCGTCAGCCTACGCTCTTTCCCCGATCACGCCACGCCCCCGCAAGGCTAGATGAAGCGGACGTACAAGGGGTACCAGCGACTCGGCTATTGCCTCGGCTGGATTTACACTGTACTCTTGCGTGAGGTAAAACGCCACTTTTCGCCCACGCGACAAGCTCAACACAGGGGACAATAAATCCAAAAAGTATTCGCTCGGCGTTATCAGCGGGTCCACCGAGGGCCCGTACGTCTTGAGGTGCACGGCAAACGAGATGCTCATCCGACACCCCTGTTGGACGGTCTCGACTTCATATTCGCAATCGGCGAGGAAGGCGGTCCATTCGACTTGTTCGGGTTGGCCGCCTCCAAAAAACTTTTCTTCAGCACCGTCAGCATCGCGGATGATCAAGGCACCTCCACGGTATTGCACCGGGAGGGTAACGATGACCGTGGCCACTCTGCCGTCGTTGCGCAATGTGCGCGGTTGTGGGGACATTCGACATCCGTTTGCCATGACCTCCAATCGATCTCGCACCGTGACGAGGTAGTGGCCGACGGGCAGGTTAGGGAAGAGCGCGTTGCGTACTGCGTCGAGGATGGGGTGGTTCGCCATCTCGAGCGTGGCAGTGAGAGGGAGGTTGGGTGGGTAAAACAGTGAGTCACGGTCTGGGTAGACATTGATCCCTGCTGTTTGATGTGGTCGACAGGCCGCGATCAAGACGTCCAGCGCGGGCGGCGTGTCATAATCCACATCGATAGGGAAATCAAGCGAGTGGGTGATGCCGCTCTGTTGTGGCATCCACAGTTTCAATGAACCGCTAACCAACCACGATCAGGATGACGCACCTTTGAGCGGAAGAAGAGGACGAGTGCAGAAGGATCAAGAGGAATGCGACCGGACGCCGTGAATGGACGCGACCTGGCGGCAAGGAAGCGCGAGACACTCGTACGAAGCGCGTGCTCGGCTGAATAGTCTGACTTGAGTCGCCGTGCGGACGGTCGTTTGGGGACGTTGGTGGCACTCTTGAGAGGACGTTCAATCTCGAAATCGGGTTGGCTCTTGGTTCGGGAGAAAGTGTGACCTTGATCAGAGTGTCGACTGCTGCTACCGTCTGAGAGACGACTAGCAGCGGAAAGCGCGGGTGAGGAAAGCACTGATAGAGGAAACATGGACATGGGGACTCGAGTGGGGAGACAAGCTTGAGGGGAGGGCAAGTGGTCGGACGGAGAGGCAGTATTTACCTCGGATGCGGTGGCTGTAAAAGGCCACTTGCCTAAGTTGGCTGGTGGAAGAGATGACGATAGCAGTTGCCTGTCACAGACAAGGCAACGTGTTGATGTAGGACTCCTCCGTTCCCTTTGGAAGGGCGTGAATATGGAATGAAGATAGTGTGGATCAAGATTAGCCACGCTGTGGGAGGAATTCGCGAAGAGAGATATCTCAGGGGGGCGCGGTGCGGACTCGGGATATTATAGAAGTCTCGTATGCCTGCTTCTCTCCTGCGCTTGCCTAAATAATGCCCTTTGTCACAATCGGTTCGCAACGCGGACTCAACGTGGTAGCGTAATTACGTAGTACCAGCACAGACGCGAGTTCGAACAACAACTTCGGCAAAGGCGCCGGACAACCGAATTAATCCTGGATACGCTGTGTGGGTCCAATGTTATTATCTCCAACTGCATTGTCTCGAAGGAGACAAAATCTGCGCACGATTCGGACCACAAGCGACAAGTTTCCAAGCTGTAGATGATCATGAATGTTGACGGGCCTCCATGTGGGCTGGCAGCATGTACAGCGTAATGCAGAAGCGGATCCAGTGCTCATCTCTGTGTATAATAATAAAACAGACTAAATAAACCAGTTTGGCTTTAGCATTGTGAAACGAAATACAAGAACACGAGGTTGGGAAGAACGTAGTAACGGCAGAAGAACTTGAATGAACAGAGATCATGCAAGATGAGGCGATGTTCCAGTGGTTTGGAGGTTGTCATCGCGCCGCAGCTGTAAAGACGGGAAAAAACGGAAAAGGTTCGGATCACGTCCAAGGCCAAAATGGATTGCACAGGGAAGTTTGGTCCGGGATGGGTGTGCTGTTGCGCCCGAAGCTCCCGGATATCGACGAGGCAATGAGTCCACCACGCCCATGACCCAAACCAAACCAGTGACTATCAGCCACTGGGCACGGTGGAGAATCGAACATCATTTTCATCCAGTGTACGCGGATTCGGCGTGCTGCCAATGCGACGGGAGAAGTAGGGCGCCGCTGCATCATCACCTGCAGCGATCGCGGTCATGGCTGCTCGTACTCATGCAGACCCTGAGATAGAAGGTCAAGTGGAATTAAAGGGCCCCGGTCAAATAAGGTATTGTAGTAGGTCAAGAATTGAGTGTCACGTACAGTTCCCCCGAGTTACGTACACCCTTAGGAAGTGCCTTTCCTTCTCCCTTTGCTTTACCTCGTCCCGGGCCCATCTCGGAACCCAAGAGGCAAACGGACCGCATGACGAGCTGCCATCGGAATATGTGGTCCTCAAGGCCGTGTGGCGGCGGTTAGGCCAGAAGATGACCAGTCTGGGATCACTGCACAAGTATCGGTGTTCACGGAAAAGCAACAAACAAACAAACTGCGATATGAAAGTTCTTTAACTTCGCAGACGCATACTCGAAAATGCGGGGCACGACGTTCATTTTACTTTTATTCCCGCCCATTTATCCCACCACGCGGCGTTGTTTGGTTCCAGGGGCGTTGACAAACAAACCCAGTCTCTACTGCTCTACTGCTGAGCGCCCTCATCGGCTGGAGTCGGGCCCGCCCTTCGTGTCATCGATGACCCAAACGAAGCGAGAGCCAACATTTTACTGGTTACTAGTACTATCTGGGAAATACCCAGGGCGTCAGGGTATTTCCAGCATGCGGATGCCCTTTGCCCCATCCCTGGCTCAAATTCATCTCGGGCAACCTACTAAAAATAACCTCCGACTTCTGCCGGATCCGAATCTTATCTCTGCTCCCCTTTTGTGATGAAATTGGGCATACTCTGGTGCTGAAGACGATAGGGATCGTCCCCTTTTTTCGGGTTGCTCCCCCAACATGTGTTGTCCAGGTTGACCGAGAAAGTAGGTTCTTATTCTACCAGTGCGCAGCCGCAGTAGAGGCACTCATGTAAGACCTTAGGTTGGTAGTGTATCATCACACGCATGTGCTGGTTGCCAGTCATCCATGTCATCGTGGCATCCCTGTCATCAGCCGCCATATGCCGTTGCATCCGTATTTGTCTCCCATGCCACGTCTTATTTCTTATTTCTTCTCTTCCATAGTCAAGATCTGGATCTCGGGTCTACCCGGGGTACGCTTTAATCCGGTAACGCCATTCCGCTCCACTTCATTTCCCTTGATATCCCAGGTTATCCATCAGTATAGCCAGCGAAAAGGGGCAACAAAGCATCCCATATGACAGGATAGGGGTCAGCTACTAAGACGTGGTGTGAAGCTTTAAAGTACGTGACATCTTGAGATCGTTTCAGGCGCATGGACCCATCGCAATACCCTCTATGATTGTTAGGTCAACACCTTCCTACTGTACGACGACTCGCAGGTTCGGAGTCTTTGTCATCACAAACGACACTAGTACCGTGTATCCAGACCATCATGGACCCAGAGCGGGATAGGCTTAATCAGGTTCGCCGGAGTGTGTTTCCGCCATGATGCATGATGCAGTGACTGCCAAAACTACACAGTATCGACACCGAACACGTGTACCCTTCAAGTCAAGCCTCCAGTATCCCTGACGTGCAGTTGCCAGACTCCGGGCATCGGTTGTGTCGAGAGGAAAAAGACTGCGAGATTATTGTGCAACCAGAGCATCCGTTCAAACTGATCCCCGTCGATTGCCAAGGTCGATTATCATATCTTCATCCCAGCCGTCACATCATCATCAGACAAATCCCAAGCGATTTGGGGGTCCGCTACGAAAACGCATGTTTTGAACGGAATCAGGTTGTTCACTACTAGTACAGGATGTGGGGACGAAGGAAGCGGTTGAGAATTAAATGAAATGGAAGTAGAGAATACGGGCATCGGAACCATAAATGGACATATCTGGCTGGATATGCCCCACTCATCCGATTGTGGTACACACGTGGCTCAGAAGAAGAAACAATACGCTCCCGGGCACCCGACACCACCTTTAGTATGACCAAGACTTTCTTGGACTTCGGGATCGGCCGCTGGCGTACGCGGTGACTGATCCTGTGTTTGGATCATCATGATTAGTACAGCGATGGGTTATCTATCTCCATCAGACGTTCGCCCGTTGCCCATGTGCATGAACGGTGGTCTTCATTGGTTCACTCGTCAATGACAGCTCTGGTGCGATCATCACGCAATCCTTCGAATAACCAATACTCATATCCAATTCTATGCTCGAAAGGGAAGCCTTGCACTAAAGGTCGTCCCAGACACAGCGCGAGCGGTTGGCCGATGACCGTCAGCGTGTTTCCTCATCGATGTTCCTTCCAGACGGACAGCCGTGCGTGATGGATCGGGAACGACGGTTGCGTTTGGAATATTCCCCCCATCCCACTGCATCCTTGCATCCCCGCCCACTCACTATTTCTGCCATGACAGTCGATACCAATCATCTCTCGGCAAGTGTCGCTAACCATTTTTTGGCCAACGTCTGGCCCGTTGTTAATGTGAAGTGACTGCCGCAGGTTTCAATACCGGTATACTAGGCGCTACAGATGATCCCGATCCAGGATACTAAGCAACAGTATTAGTGAATACCCAATCTGTCGACGTCGACTAGAACCCGATCCTACTGTCAGGAGCCCAGAGCTTGGCGTTCGTACTCGAGAATGGAGGTCCGCGTCGACGCTGGTCAATCGAGCATCAATAGATGGAGGCCATCATAACCATCACCATCATCATGACTTGTCATGAGACGAGTCGTGTGTCACCTCGAACACGTCAATATGCATCAAGGGGCATTATCAAAGAATTCGACCCAGAAGTGGAGATTTGGGATCGATGTTGTCCTGACAGTATTGTTAGATCATCATGAGATCTCACTTGACCCTAGGGGATGTGCTAGGGAATACGCGTCTAGTATGCGGGCGCTACCAGTTGTAAGCAACACGCAACCGCGCTCATCCGAGGGCGGATAGTAGTAGGTCGGCGAGTCGGGGATCGATCCCATGATCAGTCATCCGAATGGCATGGGTCGCCGTCTGCAACACCAAGTCAGCCTTCGATACTTCAGTCCGCGCGGGAAAAATGATACGACTTCACCACGACTTCAAGTTCCTGAGACGAGACTCCAGCTTTCACTGACTACAATCGTCAATGCGGCTATGCTGATTCACAACCTCCCAATCCCGGTGGTACACCCGGCGGGCCGCTTGCGTCAATTTCACTGTTTTACATTCTCCTTCGAGTCACACTTCTAAAATATCAGATATGTACACGACATACCACTTACCTTTCAGTGATTTTCTAAACGTTAATATTCACGGACTCTGACTCGGACCGATCGCAGTTGCTTACGTACATACCCGGGTCGTGTGTAAACCGGAGTTCCAACATGATCGATTCATGCAGAATACGACTCTCGAGTGCTACTGTGATCTTCTTCAAGTTATTCAATTGTCTTGCTCGTGAGTCACAAAAGGTACGGAGACCAGCTTTAGTGTATTGTTTCATGGCTGAGGTCAGTCACTGCCCCAGGATCAGTTATCCCTCATTGGCATCTCTTTTTACAAGGGAGCCTGAGATCCTATCTTTTTCGGCTTATTGCCATGGCTGACGTCCAGAAAGAGTCCATTTGATACAAAAATCATGCTGATGGTAAATGACATTTGGACACGAGTCGTTCGCTGGGACCCAAATTTCTCCAGACAATGCTTGAGGTCTGGGGTCGACGTGTCAATCTAAGATACACGCAGAGTCATGTTATTTCATTCATGTTTAGCGACTCACGTCAATGATCGATGGTCCATCAAATTCACCTGATGTACTCTCTCCGATGGCAAAGTCGTCAATCTCGAAGTCAAGCAAACAAGAAGAGCTTGCATAACTTCCTCTCCATGTCTCCATGATCAAAGAATATATCCAGCTTCTCGCTAGAAATTAAACGGTGACTATACTGCTTGTGCGCTCATTTAGTGTGATTCCCCATGTCTATTTTTGGCGAGTGTTACTATCCGCTCCATGATATATTTCCCTTTTAATTCATGACTCTTTCACAGTACCACAGAAGAGTCTAGGCTGCCTGATACGTCTGCCAAGAACATTGTTCCAATCGCACGGGCGTAGATTGATAGTGTAATCCGCGTCCAGGTGGCGTTATCCTGACGTCATTGACTAAGTGGCGCATAATGTGATACGGTACGTCTTCCAGCAACTCATTGAAGGGATCCCCATTTCCATTTATGGAGTTTCCGCAGACCAGCTTCGCGAGTTGAAAAGAGCATCTTCTCATTCATTAAACTAGCTGAATAGGCTAACTTGAAGTAAGCCAAGTTACTAGCTTCAAAATCTCGGCGATCACGAGAAGAGAATTCAAGTCGGCGACGGCCCCTCCCAAGTGTAAACGAATGTCGAAGTAGGACCATCCAAGGAGCTTGCAAGTGGGCCCGGAAAGAATCAATCACAGTGCACTAATTGCCTCGTTCATCAATTTCCCTGTGTATTTTTCACGCTGGCTTATCATGGGGAGCCCCTGGAGCGTCTTTGGGACCGAAATCGATGACGTAGGTCGCATTCTAATAGCGCCACTGGGTTGCGTCCATGCCGTATTCCTCGCGCCAATCTATTCGCCACAGATAACTCTAATTGGTTCAACCAACCCGTTTTCTTCATTCTCCTAAATCTAAACGCTGATATGGCTCTTCTTTGATTCCTGAGCGCCCTAGAATGCAACAGAAATGGTCGTTTGCTTCCGCCCCATAGACGTCATCCTGTCCATTCCCTTAACATTGTCATTCATTTCAAGATACCGACAATGAATGGTGAGATCCCGCGTGTTATCAGAGGCTTCTTTGGTCTTGTGAACACTTCTTATCACTCGCCACACCTGCTATCAAACATTATTTTCCGGAGAAAAATGTGGATGGTGGTTAGTGCGGTCGAGTGGCGACTCGCGAGGCATGGCGCAGACACCTTACGCGTTGCATGGTATCCATAATGACATCACCATGATGCATACGCACGGTCCCTGGCCGCGCCAGGGAGTCACTGTGATGGCGTTCCCCTCTACGTCATCCCTCCGGGACCTGTCCGAATTGCTGCCGGGGAGATTTACTGTTTTCTTTCTGGAAAAGATCAAACGCTGAGGAAACGGACGAGATAGCCCATTACATTTCACGTTCGACCGGACAACTTTTCCGAGTCCAGTTCAACCCGACCGCGACTTGAGTACACCCCCTCAGTGAGGGCCGGCGGCCCGGGCTGACCGGTGGTTCACCGGCACCATTTTGATTGACGATGGCATATCAGGCGATTTGGATTGTATTCGACATAGCACTTTCAGCGGTGATTTGGCCTCTACATCAAGGCGGGGTCGCACCCTCCCTCCTGTTTTTTCATTCTACATTGCGAAACGCCGCCGCCGATTCCGGCAGCCATATCATCTATTGGACAACATATATCCCTCCTTGGCAATTACTTGGGTATGTGTGAGCCTACCGCGTGGCGTCATGACACTCAGTTCCCAGCAGATGCCATCCCTGTAAAAATATCATTTACCGACCGACCTTTCGCCGTTCCGGCGCTCGCTTCACAAGATGAGTTAATGGCCGCATTGTCTGCATCCTTTAACATGACACATCTCGCGACCTCAGTGTCGAGGTACTCAAAATTACCCAAGAGGATCTCGTCATGTATCTCCTTGGAGAAGCAGATTTTCTCGTACCTTGACTTAGACCCCATCCCCGAAAGTATTCAAGCAGGGGAAACTGAGCCTCGGAGTCTATACCATCCGACTGAATGGTGATGAGTTGATGAATTGGCAGAGGAATTAGTAACGTACATTCCTTCCCTTTTTGTGACCTACATTGACCTCGAGCGCCAAATTATCGTAATTATAATTGCTGATCTGCTACGTAGCACAAATCAGGAAGAGGAATTGCCATAGCGTCTTCAATTCTTTTAATCCCGGGTAACACCTTCTTCTCAGCCGGGTTACAGCGGCCTGGAGTAGCAAGACGAGCATCATGATCTCTATCAAGGCTGTTCCTGCCCTAATTTACACTATATCGCCCTGTACCTTTCTCTAACATCTCTGTTCACCTAACAGGGCGGTCAGGCCTAGTCTGTGATGTCCGTTTTCTGTGGTGAAGCGATCGATATCGACAAGTAATGGTCCCCACAGATGGATGGCCCTTGCTTGCTGTTTCCCCTTGATATTTGCCCCTTTCCCCTGGTTCCGTGTAGGCTGTACCCAAGGCTTAGATGAAAACAATCAGTTGTGTGCTTTTACATCATAGCTTTATGACAACGGAAGCAATGAACTTTTGCCTTGCCATCATCACCGCACATTCCATCTCACCCCTTTCTAGTATGGTGTTGGCGTCTTGAAGCGCTGGAGGCGAGCCCATGTATAAAGGGTGAGTCCTGAAGCCCAATACCCTCATCATCCATACACACCAGCTCTCTCGAACAAATCCTAACAAACCAACCCGCTTCAACATGTACATTCGTCCCTCTACTGCTCTTCTCTCTGTCGTTGCCCTCGCTGGCGCTGTTTCCGCTGCCCCTGCCCCGGGCGCCGGTGACACTTCCCAGTGCAACACTGGCTCCATTCAGTGTTGCAACTCGGTCCAAGCGGTGAGAGAGTCATTAGTGACAACAGTACTTGATGCTGAGCCTATATTTTATTCTTTCATAGGCTGATTCCCTGGGGGTCGTCTCCGGCCTCCTTGGGTTGCTCGGCTTATCCGGCATCACCGGCCAGGTCGGGCTTGGCTGCCTCGGGATCGCTGGTACCGGCAGCAGCTGCAATGCGCAGCCTGTCTGCTGCACTGGAAACACATATGTGAGTCCATGGGGTCCTTTTTATGTGCACA
>JBBPPG010000928.1:0-13425 GCA_038091855.1 Leccinellum luteum
GCGAAGTTCGAGCAAGTACATAGGAATACCACAATTCTGATCGCACTGCATTATTGAATTTAGGCTACAAAATCTATTCTCACGAAATGCGGATATCCACTGACTGTCGCTGGGGTGTGATATGACATTTGAAACCTGCAGGGGCTTATGAGTTGTACGTCATGGACTTATCGGTGCCGACTACGGTGGACGACATCATTCTGCTAGATGTAGATCAACCTAGCACTGTCCAGGGCATAGGGATAGAAGGTCACTGCCAAACTTTGCCGATGGAGCAAGGGATACATTCCGCTCAGAATCCAATCCACTCAGTATTCCGACCGCCAATACCAACCCAAACAGACACAGGACCACTAGAGCCGGAGGTAGTGGGGAGCGTGAAGGTAATGGTAATGGTGGCGAAAGTTCCCTGTTCACAAAAGGATGAAGTCCAGCGTGATGGTTACTATGTACATAGAAACAAGGTGAGAAAGTTGGTGATTACAGACACCCACTGCTCACGGGTCCATCCCGGTCTTCGCTCTTCAGCAAGCAAGTCGGGTGAGGGGCTGACTCGGACTTGGTTTGCTTGAGGAAATCTTCGCTGTGCGCAGCGATGGTGGCGGTGACCCTGGGAAGTGCTGAGCGGAAGGACACATGGCCTGCGGCGTTTCCGTGCTGCCTGGTCTTCCTCTTCCGCCTCGTCCCATTTGTTTTCATTTGTATCATGTGTCGGTTCTCGTCCTCATCTTCATAATGAAGCACGCCAGACAGTGCATGCGTCTGGTCGAGTTGACGCTCAAGCTCTCATCTTCGTCACGAGAGAGACACGAATGTGAGGTGGTGAAGAGACAACGCACTGGCATGTCCGTTTTCGTTTCCGTTTTCATTGCTACTCACACCTTTATTCTTTTTGGTTCCACAGGCACTCTCCATCTCGTTTCTGCTCCCACTGAAAACATGAAACCCAAACTCCTACTGAGCTCCGTTATCGCTTCGTCAAGGTGGCGTGGTTTGGGGAGTGAGGTCTGTAGTGCCAGTGCCACTTTTGTCTGGTGTGATAAAGTTTCCAGCCTGGTCTTCCTCATCTTCTCGTTCCTCAACATCCGACTCTTCACGATGGTCCTCTTTGACGATCACTGCATTGGATCCAGACGTACGTTCGTCGCACCCATGCCTTTCCATTTTGTTCCATTACATTGGCCAGCTGGAGTCGTGGACTCTTGGCGGCGCTAGGGTCTGCCAACACACTTCCAAAACCCGTGCACCCATTTTCGAGGTTGCACTCGACTTGCTCACACTCTCGGAGGAGGAGGGTTTCGGCGGTGCTTCAAGGTTGGTAGAAGGGGATGCGACGCAACGTGTGACGTCAGAAACGGCTGCTGCTTGTCCCTAGTATGGGCAGTGTGCCCTTGCCTACAAAAGCATCTCCACCAGTTGATGGAGAGACGAAATTGGAAACCAAAGGGGAAGGAGTAGCATGTCTTCCCAGCTTGCACTCGAGCTGTGCTCGGTCTGAAACCTCTTGTCTCTTGGGGTGAACAGCAATGAGGCATGGAGATATATGCCCCGTCAGGACCTTGGTTATCTCGTCATCCAGCAACGTTTGCTCCATGGGCGGGAGCGTGACGCAAAGGCCCTGAATGATTGACCACAAGTCAACTTGAATTGTGTGGCGGCCCAAGAATGAAGTTTGGGCGATACGAGGATGCAACACTTACAAGGGACAAGGAAGTTTGATAGTATATACGGAGATCTCGGACTGGGTGGAGGCGGTCTGGCAAGATCGATATCGTGTGTGACGATAGAAACAGGCAAGAGGTAGGTGTGTCATACGTCCCAAGACTTGTTATGTAGCGAACTGGGAGAGTAGCGCCAGAGAATAAAGAGCTCGTAAGAGACAAGTGGAAGTGCATCGAGTTGCGCGAGCTGTTCTTCAAGTCATCTTGATGTCGCTAGTCCGATTTTGTTTGGATTAGAATAGAAAAGGAGTAGTAGAACCAGAACATGCAAGCATCAAGCTCCCACCCGACTATCTTGCTGAGTGAACGACTCTTGATATGCTCATGTGTCCATGAAGGAAGGCCGCGCGAGGGAGAATAAATATGATCTGGTCCTATTAACAGAGGTGTTGCTGTGTGGACCTACTATGAGGTTAACGATATGGCTGGAGTGCTCAGCGAAGCGATAGCATAGAGACATGGTTTCTATATCAGAGAGCACAGAGACTGCTTTCTGAGGAGTCAAGGTATAAAAACGGAATAAATGCCAGCAAGGGACGTACAGTGAGATGAGCATCACAGAGTCTCGACGAGACTCATGAAGGGATTCGGAAGGAGCTAGGGGGCGAGAAGTCAACTTGATACATACGGCTCCGCTCAAATTCCAATGCAAGAATCACACTCTCCACTGCCACCAGTGTGACAATGCCATGATCCCTCTTCTCCTCCGAGACAGACTTCCTCTGCAAGGAAATGCGCGCACCCATCTCATACGATGCCCGCTACCTCCAATGTGACCCTGCATGCCAGTGGACGCCTTCATGGCCTGGCTGTCACTCACACCCAACCAGCATGAACAGTGGTTATTTCCGACATCTGGCACAGACTCTTACTCTTTTGCTCGATGGATCAACACTCATGTATTATCGCTTCAAGTTTGGTCTCGTGCTTGCCTCCAAGGGGTATGACCCCAAGAAGGGCATGGATTCACCATCGGACTTGGCTGTTGGTGATACAGCTTTGCCATCAGAACGCTCGCTCTCGTCTCGATGGTATGGTCATGCAGAATCTGTACACCTGATTTCATGCTCAACATGGTAACTAAACACGCCCTAGATTGACAAATGGCTATGGACCGGATCCGGGGAGAGTATCCTTCCTGCAATCCACCAGTCATCCCGTCAGCATCGAATGTAAAATGATCCCTACAGAACACACCAACGACTTTGTAGCGCTGGCAACCTGCCTTCGTTCGCTATGTGTCGCCACCCAAGCCGCCGTCCCCTCACGCCCTACACAGTTTCATAACCTCATGCCAAGCCCTTGGCCGCACCTGCACCCACCCACTCCTCTGCCCCTTCGCCTACCGCCACTCGCCCAAATCAGCTTCCGCCTTGGCATTCACGGCAATGCTCCACCACCACTCCCACCGGAAATTCGTTCACGTCTTCTTTGTGTTTCTACACCACTTTCACCTGATCGGCGTCCCATGCTAGATGTTGTTGTCGATCATCAGAGGTCCGAGGGGTAAGCAGGCACGCAAGGAGCGGGGAGACGGTGGGACATCCGGTACCACTGATGAATGAGAAGTTGTGACCACTGCCAAGGCAGCGCAGATGTTGCAGGATATGATGGTGCTCAGAGTCTAGCCTACGCTCATCCAATAGACCATTTATGTGGAGGTATGCACAGCACGACGATGTGGAGGTTGTGTTGCGGATTTTGGATCGGATAGAGGTGGTGGAGCAGGGTAGCATGGACGGGTGGAGATGAAGATGAAGTTGGGGTCAGAGTCAGGAACAGCAGCAACAACGAGCTGGGGAAGGGGAAGGGGAGATGACGATGCGGGAATGGACACCATCAAATGCGTTGCTTGGTGTGGGTTCGTTGTCACGGGGACACGCATACGAGGTGGAGAGGAAACTGCGCTGGGGCGGTTGCAATATCGCGGCGACAAGAGGGCTGCAACAGATGTGGGCATGGCGATGTTGATGGACCTCGAGGTGAGAGTTAAACAAGGGCAGGGGAGACGAATCAGTATCTGTGCCTGTCAGAGTCTCGGTCTTGATCTCGATCTCATGTTTGTTCTTGGATTCGGAGTCTTTCTGACATGAATGGTGAGATGGATTTGGTTGGTCAGTCAATTGTATGACAATGTATCTGCTATATGATGCTTCGAGTATTGACCAGGTCGAGCCAGCTATGGTCCTGTCAATGGTCACAGTCTACTATTCATGAAGTGAATACATATAAGAGATGAGTGATGAGTGGCCATGAGGAAAGCAGTAAGGAATTGTAAATAAGAAAAAGAAAGCATACACAGCCTAGATAAAGAAGTTATGAAAAGTACCAGTGAGGTGATACTACATAAGAAGCCATCTTCATCTAGGTTGGGCTGGAAAGAGAATAGAAAATTTAAAAGGAAGATACCAGGGGAAAATGTAACACATAATGAAGTGCCTTTGTTGAGATGCAGCTGTGATCTATAGTGATCAGTTGGTTGGACATGATATCTTCTTGCTCTTACCATGTATTGGTGAATTCTGGTTTAATTTTTCAAAATTCAGGGGCAATGTTTTTGGCTGCTGTCATTTGTCTCTTCTGGACAAGTAAATGAAGACAGAATCTAAACTATCTTATACATACACTAGTCTCTACCAGTCATAATTTGCTGTGTTGTTTCTGCTGCCAATTTTCAAACAGATAAACATGTATATAGTTCATGGCATGATAGTAGCTGGTGCACATGAGTCTTGACTGGGCACATTTCTACAGATTCCTTGTTATTAAAACTATTTTTCTTTCCTTTTTTGTCATCTATCTTTTGTTCTCAAAAGAGTTTCTTCTGACTGTCATGAAAAGTTCTTCAGTGCATTGCTACAAATATACTGGTTATTGAATGAAATGTCAAGGAATACTTGACATACTCATTCTATTCTGAAGAACAACATTCAA
The DNA here is from genome assembly GCA_038091855.1 of Leccinellum luteum. Lineage (NCBI taxonomy): Eukaryota > Fungi > Basidiomycota > Agaricomycetes > Boletales > Boletaceae > Leccinellum > Leccinellum luteum. Next base: position 4,656 of record JBBPPG010000928.1, read on the forward strand.
TATCATCTCAATCTTTTCTTTCCCAGATGCTTTGTCATATTGTTTGAAAACATCTTCCATGGCTAATTTCACCTGTACAGGTATGTTTGATATCTTATACTTTTCAATAGTAGATTGGAGTGGCTGAGGATCTTTTTGATGAAAAAGATAGAAAGAATGCTCTAGAATAAGGAGTATGTCTATAAAATAACAAGCAATGCATTTCATGTTTAAATATCAATTTGTTGGAGAGAAAAAGGAAATATACCAATGGCATTTAGAAGAATCTGCTGCCATGTATCACAAATATTCTATGGCCTTCAATTTTACTTTGATGTAAATAAATGAATTATGAACTTACATGGATGTTCATAGGAGATGTTTCTGCATCAATATTGAACTAAATAATGAAATATTATGCATGAGAGGTAATATAATAAATGCACATACTGTCTTGTTGTGAATGATCTGCATTATGATAATGAATTCACAATATGGAAAATATGATGAAAGAGATTCACCATCTATAAATGAAAATCAGATGTATTCACTTGTACCATATACAAAGAACACTTACAGACTACAATGCACATGAGATCAGATACATATATAAAGTCATCCAACAATAAAAAATAAAACTCACATCCTGTAGATAATAAACCATGGTTTGGGAAAATATTAAATGTGGATATTATATATTATCAAAAACAACTTACAGCCTAGAGAATTACAGCAATTAGTATAGATGAGTGGGTGAGATTAACAATATAATATTTACCTCCTAGTGAAAATGCAAAACATATGCTATTAGTGAATATGGTCCATGATATTCCATGATATGAAATATACCTCCTATGACAATACCAAAAATTATACAATTACATATGAATGGTGAAACATAGCTCACAGTCTGTAATGAATCAAATATAGAATGATGAAAGCTAATTATAATAGATATTAAAATATAATGGCAAACTCACAAGCTAAATGAAACAAGAAATGATAACACTGAATGATGATTGTAAAACAAATAATAATAAACATACTATCTATAAATGGAAAATGGAAAAATCAATGTAAATGCATCCAACTAATAGTGCAAGAAATTTCATACAACTCACATTCTGTCATTGTAGAATAGAATGAGAACATGGAATCATTGCTGTTATCATCCTTAAATCATTACATAATGAAAAACTCACAAACTATCAGTTGCAAAGCAAAATAAGAAGAACATTACACAATGAGCATCAATGTCAGCATTATCACTCTCTGGCACATTCCATGGAGCACAACTCACTTTCTGTGATTTGTAGAGAAGAATGAAGAATAAGTGGACATGGCATGATGTCATTAGTATCACCACTCTCTGGCATATTCTACAAAGCAAAACTCACATACTGTGATTTGCAGAGAAGAATGAAGAGTGAATGGACATGACATCATTAGCATCACAGCATCACCATTCTCTGGCATATTCCACAAAGCATAACTCACTTCCTGTGATTTGCAGAGGAGAATGAAGAATGAGTAGACATGGTATTATCAGTATCACCACTCTCTGCTACATTCCACAAAGCACAACTCACATACTGTGATTTGCAGAGCAGCAAGAATGAGTGAACATGGCATCATTAGCAACACAGCTCTCTGGCACATTCCACAATGCATAACTCACTTCCTGTGATTTGCAGAGGAGAATAAAGAATGAGTGAACATGACATCGTCAGCATCACCACTTCTCTAGCACATTTCACCAAGCACCACTCACTTTCTGTGATTTACAGAGGAGAATATAGAGTGTGGACATGGCATCATCAGCAACACAACTCTCTGGCACATTCCACAATGCATAACTCACAAGCTGTGATTTGCAGAGGAGAATAAAGGATGAGTGGACATGCCAGGCATCATCAGCATCACTACTCTCTAGCACATTTCACAAAACACAACTCACTCTCTGAGATTTGCAGAGGAGAATGAAGAATGAGTGAACATGGCATCATCAGCATTACCACTCTCTGGCACATTTCACATTTCACAAAGCACAACTCACTCCCTGTGATTTGCAGAGGAGAATAAGGAATGAGTGAATCATCAGCATCACCACTCTTTGGCACATTCCACAAAGAAAAACTCACAATCTGTGGTTTACAAAAGAGAATAAAGAATGAGTGGACATGGTATTATCAGTATCACCATTTTCTGGCACATTCCACAAAGCATAACTTACTTCCTGTGATTCACAGAGGAGAATGAAGAATGAGTGGACATGGCATCATCAGCATCACCACTCTCTGGCATATTCCACAAGCATAACTCACATACTGTGATTTGCAGAGGGAAAATGAAGAATGAGTAGATATGACATCATCAGCATCACCACTCTGTGGCACATTCCACAAAGCACAACTCACTCCCTGTGATTTGCAGAGGAATAAGAAGAATGAGTAGACATGGCATTATTAGCATCAGCATCAGTACTCTCTGGCATATTTCATAAAGCACAACTCACTCGCTGTGATTTGCAGAGGAGAATGAAGAGTGAATGGACATGGCATCATCAGCATCACTACTCTCTCTGGCACATTCCACAAAGCACAACTCACTCCCTGTGATTTATAGAAGAGAATGAGGAATGAGTGGATCATTAGCAACACAACTCTCTGGCACATTCCACAATGCATAACTCACTTCCTGTGATTTGCAGAGGAGAATAAAGAATGAGTGGACATGCCAGGCATCATCAGCATCACTCTCTAGCACATTTCACAAAACACAACTCACTTTCTGTGATTTGCAGAGGGGCATGAAGAATGAGTGGACATGGCATCATCAGCATTACCACTCTCTGGCACATTTCACATTTCACATTTCACAAAGCACAACTCACTCCCTGTGATTTGCAGAGGAGAATGAAGAATGAGTGGACATGGCATCATCAGCATCACCACTCTCTGGCACATTCCACAAAGAAAAACTCACAATCTGTGATTTACAGAGGAGAATGAAGAATGAATGGACATGGCATTATCAGTATCACCATTCTCTGGCACATTCCACAAAGCACAACTCACAAACTGTGATTTGCAGAAGAGAATGAAGAATGAGTAGATATGGCATCATTAGCATCACCACTCTCTAGCACATTTCACAAAGCACAACTCACATACTATGATTTGCAGAGAGGAAATGAAGAATGAGTGAACATGGCATCATCAGCATCATCACTCTCTGGCACATTTTATCATGCATGACTGACATACTTCCATTTCAGGAACAGCATCCATCATATAAATCAAAATGCTGCAGTTTTATTCATTTGGCCTAATCAATAACTCACTTTCTATTGTTTCCATTGTGGAAATCAGCATAACCACTCTCTGGCATATTCCACAAAGTACAACTCACTCTCTGTGATTTACAGAGAAGAATAAAGAGTGAGTGGACATGGTATCATCAGCATCACCATTCTCTGGCATATTCCACAAAGTACAACTCACAAACTGTGATTTGCAGAGGAGAAAGAAGAATGAGTAGACATGGCATCACTAGCATCACTACTCTCTGGCATATTCCATAAGGCGCAACTCACTTTCTGTGATTTGCAGAGGAGAATGAAGAATAAGTGGACATGGCATCATTAGCATCACTACTCTCTGGCATATTCCAAAAGGCACAACTCACATTCTGTGATTTGCAGAGGGGAAATGAAGAATGAGTGGACATGACATCATCAGCATCACCACTCTCTGGCACATTCCACAAAGCACAACTCACATACTGTGATTTGCAGAAGAGAATGAAGAATGAGTGGACATGGCATCATTAGCATTACCACTCTCTAGCACATTCTACAAAGCAAAACTCACATACTGTGATTTGCAGAGGAGAATGAAGAGTGAATGGACATGGCATCATCAGCATCACTACTCTCTCTGGCACATTCCACAAAGCACAACTCACTCCCTGTGATTTATAGAAGAGGATGAGGAATGAGTGGATCATTAGCATCACTGCTCTCAGATTCCACAAAGCACAACTCACTCCCTGTGATTTGCAGAGAAGAATGAAGAATGAGTGGACATGACATCATTAGCATCACCACTCTCTGGCACATTCCACAAAGCACAACTCACATACTGTGATTTGCAAAGAATGAGGAATGAGTGGATCATCAGCATCACCACTTTCTGGCACCTTTTATTATGCATGACTGACATACTTCCATTTCAGGAGCAGCATCCATCATATAAATCAAAATGCTTCAGCTTTATTCATTTTGCCTAATACATAACTCACTTTCTATTATTCCCATTGTGGGATGCAATTAATTAGCATGACTCTGATTTTGTTTTAATCTGATCCATATAAAACTATCTCACCCAGAAGTGTGGAAACCATCTTGCAAGTGTTGCAGGATCTATGTTCTCCATTTGGTATTCAGGAAATGAATTTGAAAGTTGTTGCCGATAATCTAAAACTTGTATAACACTTTTTCAGCTCATGGCATCTGCCTTGCAAGGTCATTTAACTTTAAGTGCTCACTCTTGAACTGCATATCTAACACACAATGCTATGTTTGTTTCCTGTGCAGTCACAAACAGCAATTGCAAAGCCTCCTCATTCAGAGCTCTTGCTGTGTTTTCCAGCAGTGTGTTACACCCCTCAAAGTTTGAGTTGTGCATTCCTTGCATGTATGCAAATTCCATGAGCTGAATTATTTATCAGACAACTGCATACATACCTCCAATCCGAACACTACATTTTGGCACATGCTTCAATTGACAGAGACGTCCCCATACATTAGCATTCTCAAAAATTCCATCTATGAGCTCATGTGCCTTTGCTATCCTTTCCTGTAGAGGCAGCCTTTGATCACCACCAGTTAATTTTCCCATGGCTACTGCCAACAATGCATCAAACTTAGTGAACAACACAATAACAGGCACTGGACAAGTTATGAGCTCGAGAAAAAGCTTTCCGAAAATCCAGTTGGCACCATTTCTCGTATCACATTCATCAAAAAACTTCTCTTCGGAACGTTGGATTGCACGACCCAATTTATCCATTGGGATACAGTACCTATTCAAACCGGTCAACGACTCTTCCCGCACAGCTCACTGGGCTAGTATTACCAAATAGCATGAATCCGATTCTTGAGAAATTTCGTATCTGCACGATCTGCGATGAACTCCTTCAGTCGTTGGAATTCGTCTACAGAACCAGCTTCAAAGCCTCGTGAGTCATGGAAGACCAATTTGTCATTGCTCCGGAAAATCAATTCGTTCTCAATGTCGTGCATTCCGCGCTGGCATGCATTGGTAAAGATGTGCCTTATGTTAGAGTCCAATCCTAGTGATACTCACCCCCCTCGATCCCTCGACCTGGGTCAAATCGATCTAGTGGCACGGTTTCGTAAACCAGTCATCGATATGTATTAAACCAGACGCGCACCTTGTTGCCTTCTCCATCATAGACCTCCGGGTCCTCAGTACTGTTACAGATCGCGCGGAGGATAGTCGTCTTGCCGGCGTTCGCCCGCCCAATGATAAGGATCCTGAAGCGGCCAAATTTCTCTTGGATGTTTTCGAAACCGCCTGTCTCAGTGTTTGTCGCCATATCTGGTTTCCAATAAAATGTGGAACGTAAAGTGAAGTAGTAGTAGTCACTGTGAGGACGAGGGAGGAAGTGGGAGAAGCATACGTCGATCGATCCCCATCTACTTCCGACATCCGGTTCCCGGTAGGTCCAGGATTCGGATCCGGCCGCGCTCGTCCATACACTGTTTTAGTTTGATCGGTTTCTTCCAGAGGTCTGGGCATTATGGAATGCCGGACAACCGCGCTTGACTGAACTCCGAATATTGGGCCTGTGACAGAGAGACGATAGATTGATTCCAAAAAAGGCAATCGATCTCTTTCCTTTCACCATGTTCCCGACGGCCCCGACGCTGTCCACGCTCCCAGCAGCAGTTTCACAACCGTTCAAACGCGCCGCCCTCGGTCTGTTCCACGGAAAGTCGATTCAGCACGGCAACAACGTTCCGCACTCGCTGAAAAAGACGCGTCGAACGTGGTTGCCAAACGTGCACGCCAAGACGCTCGAGTCGACGCTGTTGGGGAGACGGATACAAGTGCAGGTGACCGCGCGCGCGTTGAGGACGATACACAAGGTGGGTGTGTTGTATTTCTCTCTCTCTCTCTCTCTCTCTCTTTGTTGGGTCCGGGGTGCGGCCTAACCTGGTCTGGTCAGCGGAATCACCCAGTCAATCACCGTTCCCCAGTCCCGTAATGTTTTCAGTTCTTTCCATCTTATCCTCACTGTGGTTTTCATCTTATCCTTTGATGTCGTTCTCGACTGATACTGCGCCACTTGGTTGGACTTTTACTTCACACCTCGAAAACAGCACGGCAGCCTCGACAACTATCTCCTCCGTACCCCCCCCACGCTCCTCGGTGATGAAGGCATGCGGCTCCGATTACTCGTCCGTGAGCGTCTAGACGCTCAGAACAAGGCGGACGAGGTGAGAAGGGCTGCGGAAGAAGCTTTGGCGTCGAAGGTAAAGGCTAGGCGGGAGGGGGAAGAAAGCAGGAGGAAGCAAAGGGAGAGAGAGAGGAAAGGAGAGGCACAGGCGGGGTTGGTTAGAGGGTTGTTTGGGGGGTCTGTCTAGGTGACGCGTGCGGAGGGGACGTCGTGTTCGGGTCGTCTCACCACCCATGGAAATCAACACGAAAGTTGTCATTACCGTAGTGAGTATTCTTCCAATTTATAGATCGAAGGAAAATATTGGCTCTAGCTCTAGTCTGCGATCCTATCAATAAAGGTGTGCCCTATCCATCCACCCAAAGAGTTTAAATGATACTTAGTCAAACATGAGAAAGAAAGAAAGAAATATGCGGGTGAGAGATGAAAGGGAAAAAACAATCAGAGATTTAGAAATGCAGCACCGCACCTCATCCAACCACCTTTTGCCACCACGTCCGCCGTTCCGTCGATATCGTCGCCGTCGTCACCCCATTGACTCCGCTCCCAAGCAAATGAACTCCCGTACTCACGGCCACCACTGACGGCGCAGCCACCACCGGTGTCTGGTCCCCATCATCACGTCCCGTCCCCGTCCCCGTCCCCAACCCCACCTTGCTCACGAGCGACCGCATTGAGCACTTGCTCCGCAGAGACCGAAAGGAAGGGTACGACTGGAGCGAGTGATAGTCGCTTCCCACCCCCTCGCCTTCCCTTTGTCCTTCCGTGCTTCCGTCTTGCGAATCGGCATAGAGAGATCGTTCCTCGTCTTCTTTGCCCTTGTCGTCGTCGTCGTTTTCATCGTTGTTGCATCCGTCCGTAACCACCGTCTTATGGCAATCCGAACCGCCACCGGCGTCTCCTTCCCCATCTCCTTCCCTCTCCCCGTCGACCTCGACCAGATACGTAAACGGTGTGACCTTGCCTGGCTCCGTCACCGGTACAGGATTAAACAGCGCCTCAATCAGCTTCTCGGTCCCCCGCGGGTCGTTGATCGTCGGTAGTTTGGACACGTCTAGCGGCCGTCTGTGGGCTTTGCTCGTCTTCGTCGCCGTGTGTCCACCACCACCACCACTACCACTACCATGTGGATGCCGCGGTTCGTGTGACCCACCGGATCCCGAGACGATAGAAGAGACCTCTGAGCCTGATGCACCTCCCACTACACGCTCCTCGCCGTCGGATGACGATTCAGACGAGTCGTGCGTATAGAGATCCGACGCTCGCGGACGGGTTCGATAAATATCCGACGACTCGAGGAAGCCGGCGACGCCAGACAGGATCTCGGCTTTGGGCAGCGGTGGAGCGACGTACGCTGTTTCGCCGGCCGTGTGTTGGACGTGGATCGTGAGCTGTGTCATACAAATATGTGAACAGCGTAGAAAAGGGCAAGGAGGGAAGGAAACGGACCTTGAGTGTCGCATTGGTCTTGCTCTGGCGCAGGAGATAGCGGCGGGTGACGACGCCGGCGTCAACGTACTGTGCGAGGTTGAGGTAAACGGCTCCGAGGCGTGGGTTCCGGGGTGCATCTGGGTCGCCGGATACCACGCGCTAACGGGTACAATATCAGCAGACACGTCGGACGCTAAAGGGGGAGAAGTACCTGCATGACGACGAACTTCGCCAGACAATCTCCGAGCTCGCCATTATCCCTGGAGACGCTCATCTGAACGACGAGCGTGAGGGTTTGTTCCCATACGACGCTGTGTTCCTTGAGTCGGATGAACGGGGTGATACCCTTGGCGGGGGAGTAGTGGACTTTGGCGGGCGCTTTCAAGCTAGGTGTAGGGTCGATCAGGGTCTCAGCGGTGTCTTGAGCTTGCCGTGACCAGTCTGCGGAGAGGTAGCCTGGAGGGTTGTGTGGAAAATGTCCGTTGAGATGGGGTGAGGACGACGAGTGGGAAGACATGCTGCTCATGCTCGCGACAGACGTACTGCGCGTGACGAGCGGGGGCGAGGAATGGTTGGTCGATATGACGACGGCGGGGATTGACAGGGGATGGGTTTGCGCCGTGGCATGTCCGCTGGCAGAGTACGGAGAAGGTGGAAGCGTAGAAGTGCTGTGAGTGATGCTGTGAGCGTCAGAAGTGGAGGCGACGTCGAAGATGGAAGCGTTGTCGGTGTCGCTGCCCTTGGCTGTCAAGGAGGGCGTACCAGGCGTCGGTGGAGGTTCACCTGATGCGGACGTGGACGTGGACGGGTTGGGCTTTGCCTTTCTGGCCTTGACCTTGTCGAGGATTCCGTTGCCAGAATGGGAGGTGACGCC
>JBBPPG010000929.1:0-13422 GCA_038091855.1 Leccinellum luteum
AGACATGAAGCCTGATCCTACCAGGGTCGAGGGGGTCTGCAACTGATTGCCAGACGGAGCCTGCTGGCTAAGTGGCGAACGAGGCGGCGAACGAACAGGACGCGAGGCTATGGGAGATGGTGGAACGAATGGGAACGATTCAAGAATCGAGTCCGCGCGGGTAGAAGTCGTGGAAACCATAGACGTTCCTGACATTCGTTTGGATTTATCGAGACCCTGAGCACGAGCCTGAGCTTGAGCATGAGCCAAGGCACGTTGCTGTTGCTCCTGGAGTGTACCCGAATGAGTGGGGGAAGGAAGAATTAATTTGGGAAAAGCGCTGTGCGGCGACCTTTGATCGGAACATGCACTCGGTGGCCTGACGTCGATCCCCGCGGCATTGCCGTCACCAACAAGAGATTCTGATTGCGCAGGCAGAGCAAGTGCATCAGAATCTCGTAGATCGGAAGCTCGCTGGGACGGTGCGTGCTGATCTCCGAAAGGGTCACTGCGAGCAGAGATATCACGTTCCTCGTCGGCCTCGTCAACAATGTCTGCAGGTCCAAAAGAAGAGGCAGCAAGAGGTGAACGGACGGATGGACGAGATGAGATGGAAGGGGCCTTCAAACTATCCGAAGACAAATGCGAGGCGGGAGTCGCGGTACCAGATGTCTGGATGACTTCTGCCCTGACTTTGCCGACAACCTGTCGAACGGCACCCTGAGTGGTGATAATCATGGGAGCTTCGTTCAAGAAGTCACTGCTGTAACTAGCGTTGGAGCCGTATGAAGCCCTTGATACGCCTGAGCGCTCAGACTGAGCATAACGTAGAGATGGTTCGCCCAGGGTGTCGAGAGAAGAGCGAGGGGTTTCCAATACGAGGTCTGTGGGACGAGCGGGGCGTACGGGGGAATTTGGTGGGAAGGAGCCGGATTCGGAGTGTGCAGAAGGCGTAGAAGCTGGAGGAATTAGTGCAACTGTGATGACGTTGGTGCCATTTGTGGCTACCGAGGTGGTCTGAATGGAATGGCCGTCATCAAATGGATCACCTGCAGATATGCCGGCGGAGGCCGGAGGGTGGCGAGAGGCAAGGGAAGCTTGAGACCGACTTTTATTAGACTGAGGGTCGAGGTCACCCGAGGAGGGGTACGGCCGGGTGGTAGTCGTGGGCGTTGTTGGGGGCGATTGGGCCTTTTCCGACGGATCAGGTCGATTGAGGACGGCTTCCGCGGGAGCAGGCACGTCCGGTTTGGCCTCAGTAACTGCGGCCTGAGCCTGACGTGCACGTTGACGACGGCAGTAGAAAAAAAACACGAGCAAGGCGCCTATTAGAACGAGCAATACGGAAACTATTGCGCCAGCCAGTGCGCCGGAACTGATGCTCCCACCACTGCTGCTGCTGCTTGACGAACTAGCACTGGGCTGACAGGTAAAGGTTGGACAGGCAGTACAGGACCTGTGGGCTGATTAGATCGGAAAGACGGGGGAGTGGACGTTACACACTGGCTGATCTGGATACAGTTCTCGTTGGTAGAACAGGTGCAAGCGGGAGGATGTGCAGGGCAAGAAACACAGTCCCTGGGCAAGATATCCAGATGCATCATGAAAGAAAGAAATAAAGGAGTGTAAGTGTTGAGTGTTCTTGAGGAGAATAACGATGTGTAAGAGAGATATAAGTTCGTCCGGGCGAGAAGGACGACGAGAAAACGTTCTAAAGTTAGGTCCTCGTTACTGGGTAAAAGTGAAATTTCCCACAGAGCGTCAAGGTACTGTTTCACCATCTTCAATTCCGTCTGCCAATCCAAGAAAAACCTTTGCAAATCCATCACCTTTGATCTCTAGAGCGTCATCATCATCAAGGGTCTGATCGTACCTCCGCGCTCTAGTAGTCCTGTACTATCTCAGTGGGTGACCAAGCTGGTCGCTCCGTCGGCCAACTCATCTCGCCTAGATCTATTAGAGATAGCTTCAAGTCTTTATTCTTTTACTTCAAAATCAACCTCTTGTTCAACCTTGTAGTCTGTAGAGCGAGTCGACCTCAGTTGCAGATCTCGGGCGGACATCCGGAAGCAGCTCTTTCGACCCATGTGCCTGTGTGAACGTTCTGGACCACTCGAGAGAATGTCATTGTTGGACATTCCCCGCCATGTCTGAAACCACGACCTATGCAATCGCAGCCGATGGCTTGACCTACCACCATGGTGCAAGCAGCGAGCCCTCTCTATCTGACATCTCCCTCCACCTCCCCCCAGGCTCGAGAACGATCATAGTCGGAGCGAACGGCGGTCCGTATGCTTCCTCACACACTTCTCTGATCGATCGTTTTAAAACATTAAGGGACTTACCATCCAGCCGGAAAGTCCACCTTATTGCAAATCCTTGCAGGGAAGCGCCTCGTCAGTAATGCAGACGTGCGTATCAAGGGTAGAGACGTGTTCAGAGATTCGCCCCCAGGTGTCGCGTTTCTTGGAACAGAATGGTCGGTCTTCGCCCGGCGCCCTTCCACGTGCTGATCTCCGTCTCCTTCGGCGCTCAGGGCAATGAATCCGGTGGTCCGAAGCGACATCCTCGTGTCCCACTTCCTGGACTCCGTCGGGGGTTATAGACACAAGGAGCGAAGGGATAAGCTGCTCGACATCTTGGACGTAGACCTAGACTGGCACATGCACGCCATCTCGGACGGAGAACGCCGCCGCGTGCAACTTTGCATGGGTCTCATGACTCCTTGGGACGTCTTACTGCTCGACGAAGTCAGTTCATTTCCGTCCGGCATTTCCTGAGTACGCTCTATCCCTACTATCTCCAGGTTACGGTCGATCTAGACGTCTTGGTCCGCGACGATCTACTCACTTTCCTTCGGAACGACAGCATCGAGCGTGGAGCCACCGTCCTTTGTGCGTGTTGGCTGGCACTCCCCCGACCATTACCAGCTCACCCCTCGTATCGGTGTAGATGCCACTCACATTTACGACGGTCTCGGGTCTTTTCCGACCCACGTCGCGCACATGCGCCTTGGTTCTTTCTCTACGGAACCTACGCCCTGGCCATTCAATACTTCCGAAACCACGGGCAACCCCGCGTTATATAGCACCGCTTTGCAGTGGCTCAAGGAAGATCGTGAATACCGCCGAGATCTTGAGAGGCAAGGCCGCAAGTCCCGTGGGGCCCGAAGAGACGTCCGTGTCGATTTTTCAATATGTTGTTACCCACTGACAAACCGTTTCAGGGTGTTCCGACTGACTCGGAGACTTTCTTTAAGAAGTGAGCATCCAAGATACGTTGCCGTGAAGCATCTGATTTTCATGACCGTTTTCAGATACGACTATACGCGCTAGATTGTTAGACTTGATCATCGTAGATATCCCGCATTCAACTGCATTCAACAGCTAGCATACAGTTTCAATAGCGGCCCAGTGATACATTTGCACGGAATACCATTCTATTCAACAGGCGAGGCGTCGATTGATAATCTGTTGACCACCAAGGAACCCACGCGCAACCAGGCCCACGATTTCGAAGCACACATAATGCCAAAAATGACTACATGTTCAAGAGATAGTACCTGGCTTAGAAGCATCACACAGTAACCATCATTGGAAATTACAAGAACATTCACAGACAGCAATACAGTACATCGTCATCGCATCTAGTCAGAAAAGGCCTCATTGTCGTCGTCCCAGCCAAATATCTCTGGAGCGATCCCGAGCTGACAGAGCATGGTTCCCAAAGTGTGGCGGCCGGTGTCGTTGTCCTCTTCTTCAGGGGCAAATCGTTCTGCAGAGAAAGGAACGTCGGAAGACCCAGGAACACCAGATTCTTCGCCGGCATCTTCGGGCTTGGTGTCCCAACCCCAGGGCACGTTCCTGTCGTCGGCGTTCCCCCAGCCATGTGGCCTGCGGACGGAAGTCGCTCTTCTTTCAAGATCACCAGCGTCCTTGGTAGCGTCCCATACATCGTAGGCAACTTCTCTGCCCGCTTCTATCCATTTTTCTGCAAGCCGGCCAAGGACTTCTTCATCCCTGTCTTCCTTGACTTTGACTGCGCGCTTAAGTAGCTGTAACTTGCGTTCGAGTGCCTGCACCGCCGGCGTGAGGCGCACAGCGCGAGTATCCGCTGAGAGAACCTGATTGACAAGCGGCGATTTGAACTGAGTGACAGGTCTCGGTGCGTTCGAAGCCTGGTTCTGTAAAAGGAAGGGATACGTGGTGGGCTCCATTGGCTTGGACTTATTTTTCCCTGCGTCGTTCCCAGAGCGGACGTTCGGTTCAGTGCGGTTCCTGGCCTGGGCCGAGCCGCCCATGACAACGGGAAGCTTCAAAGGTGGGCGGAATGGGGCGGTTAGTTTTTTGAATTGCCGGTCCTGAGAAGCCACGGTTGCTCGCTTCGGCGCAGGAGGTGAGTTATAACCGAGGTCTAATTTCTGTATGGTTATGAAAATCACGAATACTTCAGTTTCCATAGAGAAAACAGTGCCTACCGGTCGTTTAGTTGGTTGTGGTCCGTACGATTCATCAGGCTACACGCAGAACGTCAGTGGGTTGAAGCACAACATAATCTTCTTGGTCATACGTCGCTTTGGTCAGCCGTCGTCCGCTGTCCAGAAGGCGCGAGCATCCGGTCGATGGAAGAGGCAGGAAGCGTTTCCGAGCTATATGTATCAGCTTCCGGCGACGTTGCAACGTTAGCGATGTCGTGATTGTAGAGGTTCTTGGATTCCAAACGACTCGGAGGTTCATAGAATACCATATCGTCGGCATGGGAACAATCATTAGAAGTCGAAATGCCCTCTGATTCAGCTGCCAACATCTGCAAAAATGTGGGCGGTTCAGCAGTAATTCACCCTAGAGATAATTGCTCAGCCACCTTTAAGGGCTCAACATCGCTCGATGAGGACTGGGACGATACATAGGGAGAAGAAGAGAACAGTTGTGGAGGGCTGGAGCTGGGGGGTACGGAAGAGGGTATATCGTCGCAAGGATCATCGAAGTCTTCTCGCGTATGCTCTTCTTCAATTAGGCGATCTACTTCGTTACCCGAGGTCGTTTTTGGGAAGACTGCAGGTATTAATGGCGGCTCCAGAGAATGGGTAATCGTATCGGCCTTTGTCCCATTGGTGTTTGCTACCGATGTCGACCCGTCGGCGGGAACAAGCGTAGATTCCGATGAGTGCTGCAAAGGATCAGCGTCCTAATGCCAACAATTTCAATTCGCCTTACAACGTTTTCGAAAATCGGTCGGATGACCTGATGAGAAGGGGCTGTACTACCGCCCCCACAGTCGAACGTGTCCATTGCCGTCAGGGTGTCTGAGGGCTCCTGGTCGGACTGCATATATGCACGTAAAAAGTGGAGATAATCGACCTAGGGGCGCGCTCTAACCTTGCATGTATGAATTGAACTTTGCTCCTCGTGCCCTTCGGAAATTGTGATTCCATTATCTTTGATCACAAGACTTGGTTGGATCTGGATATATGCATGTGAAAAGCTTACCCTTGAGAACACGGATTGCTCACATCAAATGGGTGTAGACGGACATTGTTTGGGTCCGCCGCGGCGTCCTCGTCCAGTGCAGGGTTATCAGGCTCACAACGATAACCAGAGGTTGGACAGTCGGCCGATAGACTTTGGCTGGTATCGCTTCGCGTCGGATGAACGATGGTGGTGGCGTCCATGGTGCAGAGGAGTTCTATGAACCAGCGAAGAAGACAAGCTCAAGGTAATGGTGGTGAACAAGTGCACGAGCAAACGTTGGAAGCAGCTTGAAGAGCCAGATCACGTGGTCGTAAATCATCGGCTTTACAACCAAGTATCAATACACTTGAGAGAAGTTTGGAACCGCATTAATATAAACATAGAGGCGCGGTTGACACCTGGAATAAACCACAGTCTCAAATTCGAACCGAGACAGTCCTCATGCACCAGAGAGAAAAGACGACAATAGGATATATTTGCTGCAGGTACATGTCATCTGCGGACAGTACGAACTCGGGGATCACCTTTTTCGCTCCGCTTACGGAGCTTCTCCTGCCGTTTGCTCACCGGGCTGGTCTTGGTCGTGGGTTCTTTCGCTGCGTCGCCCGACGACCGACTGATCATGGGGCCAACAAAGTTACTCCAGAGTTTGAATGCAGCGTATGACGGGATCTTGAGATTGTCATCAGCTTTGTGTGTACGAAAAAGACGGAACGAAGCGTACCAGCAGGTAAAAGTACCAAAACCATTCGCCAAACGCACCGCTTCCAATTTGGCACACCCCTACAGCCAGATGTGTGAGCAAGAATAGTCAAAAATTCGTCATGAACGTACAGGTGACATATAAAACGTCAAAACACCACTCCGTGACACCAGGTTGGTTGAGGTCTTCACCAGAGGAAATAAGTGCACCGGTGGTTAGGTCGCGCCGACATGTCCCAATGCTTTCCAGGTACCGGGACAAAAACAGTGCAGGTAGATATGTTACGACATATATAGCCAGAGAACCCTTCGAAGGGGGCAGAGAGCTCCGCCTGAGTAACAGACGCAGCAAAATCGATAGGATCGTGGGGAGGAACATCCCATAACGGAGAATTTTGATGGCTTGTTCATTCTGCCCGGCTGGCGATAGTGAGTAGTTAATCACTCGTGCCACTCAAAGGGCATGTCAATGGTAATACCTATACGCTTTGCTGCACCTTGGGCCATTAGTGGTAGTTTGGGACAAGCAAAAACGTGTATGAGGACATGTTTGGTAAGTAAACAATGGACGTCAAGTCCTCTACACCGGTCTACTAAAACAACCAGGGTTTGCTATGATGGACGCACAGCAAGATCACAAAGGAATTGTCGAGTTGGCTCAGAGCACACTTGAGGCTAACAAGGAACACTTGCTTGCTCTCAAATCGTACACGGAGAGACTTGAAACCGAGCTCGAAACATTCGACAAACTACTCGTACGCCCACCCGTCTCTTCCTATGCCGTTTTTCGCGAACGCAAACCATAGAACACTGCCGATTCCGTTGACGAGTCAGACCTGAGTATAGGGTGCTTCGTCACCATACCCGGTTCTGTAAGAGCAACAACGCCGATCTCAATGAAAGATCTCCTGTCAACTGTATGCGACGACCACGATATATGTTCCGTATAGATGACCATTCTTTCAGGAATCCCCGTTCCATCAAGATGCTCTAAAACACAGCCGCTATCAGAACTTCAGCCAAGTACACCCGAGTACGCCTCCAATTTACTCAGTCGATTGCATCCAATGTGTGTTTCAGTGAAGCCAAAGGAACTGGCAGCCCTCGCCGAGGCTGTGCGCGCTGAGAGCTGTCGAAAGCATGCGTTGGAAATTCAAAAAAGGTAGGCAGAATATCACCGAGCCTGCTTACCAAGTGCTGATCTCTTCTACACGGCAGCGGCTCCCCATCATTCCCGGATATTGACATGCAAACAACCCATATCCTTGGGCTGAATACAGAGGGAATCGACTGGGAGCGCGTCGCCGAAAAGGTGGTTCACCATTTCTACCCCATTGTGGGCTACTCAATGCTTACAGGTTTCAGCTACTTCTTTGACCACGCGCACAGCGCGAGAATGCGAGATTCGGTGGGTCGGAGAACAACATCCGGAATTCAATCACGAACCTTGGAGCCAAGAAGAAGTGCAAAAAGTCAAGTCGCTTGCCGCTGAGTTTATAGACAATCGCCCGGACTGGATAACTGTAGCTCAGAGGTTAGGGGTAAGGTGTAACATTTCAATGGCTTTTAAGAATCTTACGAGCAAGGCCTAGACAGGACGAACACCACTAGATTGCATGCGACGTGCGATTTCGCGAAAGGTGCACCAGTGGACAGCGGACGCTGACGAACGTCTTCGCAAGGCGATCAGTATGTATGGTCATGATAACTGGCATCTCGGTTAGCTTGGGTTTCCCTCTCTGTTCATATGTTTCGCTAAAGGCAGTTCCTTGCAGTTGCGCGCTATGTTTCGGAAGACGCAACTCCTTCGCAATGCAGTCAAAGGTTCAAGACTCTGGACGAGTCCATTAAACGTACGAATTGGTCTGCAGAAGAAGATGCTCGTCTCTCTGCTGCCGTTGCCGCCTACGGTTCGTCATGGGTGGATGTTGCTGCTAATGTACCCGGTCGACATAGTGATCAATGCCGAGAACGCTGGACCGAACAACTGAATCCAAGCATCAATAAAAGCCAGTGGTCGGAAGAGGAAGACAAGTGTTTGCTCGATTATATGCATGAACACAAGGATGCCTCCTGGAAGGAGATCTCCGAACATCTCGGTAATGGGAGGACGCAAGCTATGGTAAAGTGGTGGTTCTTTCCCAAGTTTTGGCGTCGTAAACATTGTTTTCTAGTGTCGCAACCGACATGCGGTCCTGCAAAAGGGAATAAGCCCAGGCCCGGCAATGCCTACGATCAAATCTTCTTTCTCAAATGTACCACCCTCTTCGGCCGCGTTAGCTCCGCAACAGCCAAACCAATTCATATTCCTCGAGCCGGTGGTAAGCTCGGATCCCAGGTCACACAAGCGGGCGCAACCCAGAACGAGATCGACGAGATCGAGCGATGTTGTACCCTCGAACCCTACGACCATGCCAGCGGCGAAGAAGAGAAAAACGCAGTCATGTGGAGTGAGATCTAATCAGCACTCGGCGGCGGCTCAGCCAGATTCGACAAGCTGAACTTCTCCCATTAACGAAGATCTTCATGATTCCATGAATAGGACCGTACAAGATACAGAACAAAAGAGTAGCATACATGCGATGCGGAAAACGACGGTGGCAAAAATCACTACTGAGCTACTTTCCACCGTTTGCGCGGGTAGATGGACGCTTCGCAATTGACTATATGTCCCAGTAACTCGCCGTCCTCTTGCCCCAAATTGTCCTCCGTAGCTGTCAATAGGTTTTTGAGGGACTCTTGGACCAAACCTGCCGTCTTGAGCTTTCGCTCGAGAGATGGGAGAGCTGCCTTCTTTGGTGGCGACGCCTGGAGGAGTTTTCAGCGAGGGTGAGAAATGATGAGCCAACCGAACGCACCGGCGTTTTCAAGTACGTATGTTTGGGTGGGAGAGGTGGGAAATACGATGGGAGGGATCGCAGTGTGGTTGGTATAATTGGTGGGGTGCTCTCGTCGTCCGAGGCAAGCAACTCGGGTGAGGGTTCGCGTGGCGAGGGTAGCTCCAGCAAGGATTGCGTCACGTCTGTAGAGCTCGATAAGCTATGACTCATACGTGAACAAAATAAAATACCGACCGGCCGGTCTAGCGACGCTGTGCAGGTCCTTGCCCTTGATCCCTCTGTCATTGCATGCCACAAGGAGATCCGCCGCTATAGGCACTGCCCTGTTGGCTAGATTGGCGTACTCGTGGGCTTGTTCGTACAGCGACTGAACGACTTGATGCGACGCACTTGTGAGATAGACTCCACAAGACTGGTGTAAAGAAAGAACGTACAAGCCACCACTTCGAGTTCGAGCCTGCGCAGTGCCTGCGGGTCGACGGAGTCAAACTGTTTTATCTTTAGCTGTGAAACGATTAGCTTCCTTATCTCGTTGGACGCGATGTCTGCAGATATGGTGGGAATGTCCGGAGCGGAGGGTGGCCCAGCGGGGGTCGGACTGAGGGGCTTTGCTTGCTGTATAGCATGATATATGGGATAGCCTGGTGGAGGTTGAGGAAAGTGATGAGGTGCAAAGTGAGGATGCTGTGCGGCGGCGGCCATGGGTACGGTATAGATTGGGTAGGGTGCTTGGTAAGTCCCATAGACGGGCCCGGGATAGCCTGTGAACGATGTCATCCTCCGAAGTGTCGGTGGTGGGAGGCTGTTTGCTAAAAGGCTGCGTCGTGCGAGTTCGTCCCTTTACGACTTTTCGTTTCCGTCCTAGAGTTATGGGTCAAGCTTTGTTTAAACAATCGCCCTCAATTGCCGAAGTGCTCCCAGAGAAGAATTCATCAGTCCAGGCCTCCTCTTTACGTACCACTAGACCGAATATCGTGGGCCCAGATACCCCAGTCCATCCATACCCAATCCAACTCGAGGGTGCCGTGCAGCATGGCTTTGGAAGAGGAAGTAAGGACCTAGGTTGTCCAACTGGTGCGTCATACTCTCAGCTCACGGAGAGCTCGTTCTCACTCCGGAACTAGCCAACCTGCCAGAGCAATCCATCGCGCACATGGCGAACGCCGCTAAACCTGGTGTTTACTATGGTTATGCCCAAGTGTATCCCGCAAAGGATCGGCCGTCAGAGTTGGCGGGCGGTGACCTCGTCGTGCTACCCATGGTAATGAGTCTGGGGTGGAATCCGTTTTACAAGAACCAACGGATGACGGCGGTATGCATCCATAATGGTTTTGTTGTAAACCTCACCGCTTAGACGCGTCCGTCTAGGAAATCCACGTCATGCACCAATTCAGATCCGACTTTTACGGTTGCAAGCTCAAGGCAGTCGTACTGGGATACATCCGTCCCGAGCTTGATTATGTTTCCCGAGGTGAGTACTTCGTTTTTTTTCAGAACGGCATCTATATACTGATTCGACTCTGATAGATGCACTCATAGATGACATAGAGACGGACAAGAGAGTAGCCCTTAACTCGCTAGCACGGCCAAGCTACAAGAAATACGTGTCCGATCCGTTTTTCAGGCCATCTGAGCAGTAATATTATCGTAGATTGTATACCACGGGTTGTTTTGGAATACTAGACGCGTCTCTTCTTCTTCGACCTCGTCCCGCCAATCTTTATCCGCGTCCTGTCCTCAACCTCGACGACCAACGGCCGTATCCTGTCCCCCTCGCTCGTCAAGAACACACCCTCGACTGCATACCTCCCCCTCCCGAATCCGCAAAAATGTAATGCGACCGCGATCCGGCCCTGGTCTTTCACGACCTGCTCCAGCCGCCGAACCGCGCGCACCGCGCACTGATACCCGGCCTCGTGCGACTTGCGATTCGCGCCCTTGAATCCACAGCTTCCGCCACTCCACCAGCCCTCCTGTAGCAGCTTGCCGTCTGGCCCGCACAGGTAGACCTTGGTGTTGTTCCTGCTGAAGATGCCGTGGACGTGGTATTTCGGGGGTGTCGCGGCCGTCCTGGATATGCGTGTGGATATTCTGGAGCGCTTCAGGGGATTTGGGACGGCGTCGTAAGGAATGGGTCCCGTCGGGGGGAATTCAAGGTGTGGTGGGGTCGTGCGCAAAGGGGCGTTGGTTGGTGTAGTGGTGGTGGTGTCTGAGAGCACCGAAAAGGCTCTAAAGGGAGCTACATTTGGGCGTTGTGTGCTACGCAGGGCGAGACGAGCCGTCTGCAGTGGAGCGGCCCATCTCAAGACCATTCTAGAGCTAGTAATAGTGCAAGCAAAGAGCTACCGTGAGAAACACAACTTGGAATAATTTCGGACCTCACCGGAAACCACATTTCAAGTTCAAACCATTCATTCAAAAACGCTGCAATAATGGCAGTAAGTGCTATAAGCCGCCGCCTTTCCAAGAACGTCGCTAAAACAGAGTCCTCGATTAGCTTTCCAACCTATTCTACAACTCGATCGTGAAGCGCAACAGTACGTAGCCAGCTTGCTAACCACGACATTCTGTCCAACTTTCGCGCAGGCGTCTTCGTCTCCGCTATCTTTGCTGGAGCGTTTGTGTTCGGTGTTGGTTTTGATGTTGGTGTTCAGTCATTCTGGGACAACTGGAACAAGGGCGTGAGTCTTGTTGTATCGCTACCCTTTTCGCACCCGCTGACAAGTCCCTACCAGCGTCAATGGAAGGACATCCGTGTCAACTACATCCAAGACGACGACTCGTGATGGGCCTCTATCGTTATAAATGAATAGTTGTGCCGGTGGTGTCCCTTCAATAGAACCATTTTTCTTAGATCCTCTTATGCGTCCTCGCAAGCTCACATAACGCGACCTTGATAGATTACACCATTCGTGGTTGAAACCACTATTTTGTGAAACCATGCAACAATGCGGATAAGTATCTAAACACATGGGTAAAGAATGAAAAGAAAAGACAGATACGATACATGGCGAGATGTGTGGAGTGGGTAAAAAGTCTAGACCAGGCCAAACAAAGTGATCATACGGGGTCATGAAAAATGGACAGGCGTACAATGATGAAAGGTGAAAGGATAGGCAACCAAATGTTAGGTGGATAACATTCCCGGATCCTCATCAGATTCCAATCGGCTGAAAATTTGGTGGAAAATTTCCTTGCCATCCAAGACTAACGGAGGGAGTTGCAATGTTTCGACTGAAGGATCGTCTCGGGAGACTTTGATCCTCCGTACCCGCTCGTCATTCCAGATTTTCTCCAGTGTCTCCGTCAAATTCTTCAGGCCGAACAAGAACCCGCGGTCGGGTTCTTTTGGATAGTGCGGCGGAAAGCGAGCGTAAATGATACCGCTGTCTGCGTCAACCTCTGCTTGATACCCTTTGGAATCCGATCCCTGATGGACTACCACCCGATCGGGTGGTGGTGGATATGGAGCCCAGTCCCGTCCGGTGGTAGTGTGCGCAAAGTCAACGATGCGGACATTGATCTCTCCACGTTTCCGTTTACCTCCGGACCGTTTACCTACGGGTCCGAAAAGCACATCTTCACTGTGGGTTCGTCGCAGAGACGAATGAGCCGCGACCTGACTCCTGGATCGCGTTTGCGACCGCTCCAAGGACTCCCCGCGTTTACTCCGCGATGAGGGGTGTTCGAGAGCGGACACTCGAAATGCCTCCTGGGCATCGCGGTCTCCGTCGTATATAAGGAGAAGACTGCAGCCGTAAAACCTGAAGCCTTTGAGCCGACTAATGATCTTTGCGAGCGCGTACAACTTTTGAAGCAAAAATGGAACCTGCCAAATAAGAAGACGTTCTCCGTCATGTAGGAAAGACGCGAGCAATGATGGAAAGTCCTCCGCACGGAGGTCACGACCCATATACTTGTTTTGGGTAACGTAAGTTTGTGTGGCGTGGTTCCACACCTGTTTGTAGTCAGCACATGGCAACTACCCGTAGCCCCAACGAAACGCACCTGCATGCCGCAGACACGGACACCGAGAGGGCGACTCGTCGTACGATCACATTTCTTGCGCTGACTTTTCTTCTTCAACGGAACCGCGTCCATGCCATACTGTCGCGTGCCCATCTTCAAGTCCAATACACAGGAACGCTTCAAACGGCCAGTCAGATCCTCCATGAGAATGAAGTGATGCTGACGTGGTACGGAATTAGGGCTCCTGCTTGGGGGGATTGGATGGTTTGTGGGAGGTGCAGAAGACAGAAAGACAGGAGCGGAATATACAGATCGTGAACTGGATCGCCGGCGAGTAATCAAAGGTCGAATCCCGTCCTGGCTTCCCAAAGCTAAATTTGACCGTTCCCGATCGACAAAGGCAACCAGCTTATGATAGTCTACGTCAAATGCGCCGTTCTGTCCATCGTGGCCCATCCCGC
>JBBPPG010000930.1:0-13415 GCA_038091855.1 Leccinellum luteum
GAGCGAATCTGATCTTCCTGGTATCGTCGGTGTACACATCTTTATTGAGGGTGAGGTATATGGTGACGGATCTGAGCCAAGCCATGGTGCTCTCGTGGTCTCCTTTGAAGGTAGAGGGCTAGGCGAGGTGGAGTTCGATAGGTTTCGATGACATGGTGGGGCGAGGGGGTGGTACTGTGAAGATGGGATTGGTGGGAGTGACAGGGGTGGGGCTGGGAGGGGTGGGTGGACGAGGGAGGGTCAGGCTGGAAGATAGCTGATGCGAGAGGTCTGTGGCAAGGGACAAAGAGGTCCTTTGTTCGTCGAGGGATGGGATTTCGAGGTCGAGATCACTAGTGGTCTCTTCCTCGCTCGAAGGTCTGTGGGACTCAGGGGATTCTGGGACAGAGGGGTTCTCTCTCCAAGATGATGCTGGGGCTAAGGGTCTGGTAGTGGATACGAAGGGGTTCTGTGGGGTAGAAGAGGGTTTCCCTTCTGATCGAGAGTAGGGGTGTCGAGAAATGGTGGGAGCGGCTCATGACAATGGTGGCCGAAAATAGAAGCTAGAGCTTTTGTTACGACTGGCCCAGGTAGGGTCGGTCGTAGACTCGAAGTGGTACTAGGGCTAAGGCTGGGGACGAAGGTCGACAAGACCTGAGGCTAAGGGCGAGGGATACGAAGGTCGACAGGACCTGAGTAGACTGAACTCCGAGTGCTATGGGGATCGGAGGATATGAAGAGGTAAGAGTCTCGACGTCGAGAAGCTCTAGGACTAAGTAGGCTGGGCCTAGAAGGGACTAAGGGCGACGAGGGTGGCTAAGAGCGATGATATTCGAGTAGCTCTAGCTTAGGGTTACATGTCGAGAACAGTACGCTATAAGTACGAACGAGATGGAATGCCAGAGAATGGCATGGAAGCGAGTGAGTCATCCGCAGTATGGAATGAGTCAGAAGCTGCGGAGGGCTATGCGTACAGTAAGCTCGGATCAAGGAGATGAATCATCCGCAGTATGGAAGAAGTCGGAAGCTGCGGATGGCAGTGCAATCGGAAGAGATAGGAATGAGGAATAGTGAGTAGTCTGCGGAGGAAGTATCGAGAACGACGCAGATATCTATAGTACAGTTAAGTGGAGAGACTCGTGGCGAAGTGTAAGAAAGAAATAGAGGGGAAAGAGGATAGATGGGTACATCGTAACAGAAAACACTTTTGGACTTTGTATCTATAGGGTTACCCTGTCGCCACCTCACATCGAGCGACAGTGGGGTTAAAGACCCTTTGAAGTGTTCTTCTCATCAACATCCACCACTCTAGCCTCCTCATCACCACACACACAGCTGCTCACTTGGAAACAGAAACCTGTGTCCTGGATTGTGAGTTCTATGTCATTAAATTCGTTCTCTTCCAGTACCTATAACCCTTGTATAGCACTCAGGCTGATCCCGCTTTTGTTCTAGCACTAAACGCACATCCTTCAAGTTGTTGGCCATCAACTGAAGTAAGTAAAGCACAAAAGCTAATCCCCTACAGTTGCTAATAGTGCTGATTTCCCTGTCCTCATTGCAATAAACATGGCCAGCATCAGCTGCATCCACCTCTGCATAAGTTGTCACTCTAACCCATTATAGAGATCAATAATCAAGGTCTGCACATGGACAGACATGATATCTTCTAATACTGTAGGATGCTCCACCGTGGTGACTGCAATGAAGGTTAGTTTCATTCCAAAAATGTAAACAGTAATACTTACTGTTGTTTTCCTTGCACCAAGTAATTATGTGCTTCGCATGCCGCCAGAAACTACCACTGAGCTCCATTGACCACTTGCTTTCTCGGCAAAGCAAAACTATCCTTGGGTCATCTAATCTCCATTCGAGGAGATTCCTCGTCGCCGTAGGCTGACCTTCAACTTTATCCAACCATAGCAAAATCAGCTTGAATTTTCAATGCTGGAGGAGTGCCAGCAAACTGTGAGTGGCTGTATGACTCATTTTCCAAGTTATTGACAAGTGTGATAAGTAGTTCAAATACTGAAACCCGCTAGCAACTGTCTTATAGCCCGAGCTAGTGGTCAGGTCTAGATGCATAACACAATGGAAGGTGGGCATGTCAGGAAGGTGCACAAAATGTATTTGACAAAAAACAGCAGGATTGACCGAGAGGTACCTCAAGGATTTGATGCTATTAAGTGCTTTCAGTATCACATGGGACCAACGGAGGCTGTTACCACTCCCATGTAGGGTGAGGTTGATCAGATGAGGGCAGTGGAGAAGGAGCACTGCAACCATGTTAGAGAGGACGGACATGTTGATGTATAGGGAGAGGACTGTCTTCGCCTTCATGCTGAGTGAGAGTAATAGATTTTCTGCACCTGCTCTGGAGGCGAGGCTGATTTTTTGTAAAGGATAGGCTCCATCCTTTGCAGGAATAATTTCAGCTCCATAGAAGATGATTGTTGGGGATCCTTACCATATTTTCACATGACAAGCTACCTGCACATAGTTGGCCAGTTCATATGGCTTTCTGCTCACAAGCAAAAAAACCATTCTCTCTAGTTCGTCAGGCAGATCCTTCCTGTAAGAAGCGACAGCCATAGCAAAAGGTAGTGGTCGGTGGGAGACGATTCGAGTGTGACCTCAGGAATGCAAAGTATTTATGCCATGTTCAATCTCTAGAGAAATACAGTCCTGATATAATAATCTCAAGGATAGCAACCGGCAATTGGAAAGGTTTAGTTTTATTCGATTGCATTGCTGATCAGCACCAAGGCTCTAGTAATGGCTAGCATGCAATGCTGAGGAGCCTTTGGTGTGCTATGGTGTGGCATTGTCTGGTAGCGACGCTAAGCCATTTCCTGGCGAGTGGGCATGACGTTATTGAGCAGGTAAGCACCTTCTATTTTCAGATGACAAGGAGGCTTTGAGATGGTCATGGCCATGCCATATATGTGGCATCGTCTGTAATAGATTACCTGGCAAATTTTTTCAATTGCCTTGGTGGTCAGCACCTTCTTACCTGACTGTTGTGCATTGCTAAGACAACCATTTCCATTTCAGATGACAAGAAGAGGCCTTGATGTGCCATTGTATATCATTGTCTGGTAGATTAGTGGATTATTCAGCCAAACTGTTCTTGTGAGCATATTCTTGGCAAACCACTCAAAAACATACTAGGTTGTGTGCATCTGAGTCGCTCACCTTTACTTTCTTGTCCTCATCTCAGCCTGAACATGTCCAGTGCAAATAACTCTGACCCGGTGCCTGAGAGTGTCAATCCTGCTGTTTTGATGCAACAATTGGCACATCTAATCGCCTTGCAAGACTATAACTTGCAAGTCGGCAACCACCAGAGCAGATCGCTGAGTATTTTACAATTGTTCTGCATGCCCATTGACCTGACCTTTCTTTCTGTAGAGTTACTGGATATTTTCAGGATAAAGGTCGACTCATTAGGCACCTCGTGTCTCTCCATGACAACATCAATGACATGTTGGTGTTACGACTGACCCGGGTAGGGCCAGAAGTAGACCAGAAGCGTAGTACCGGAGGTCGAGGAGCAGAGGGACGAAGGACTCCTGATCAAGAGCTCGGGTGGAGGCTCACAGGAACCAGGAGTTCCAAGGATGAAGGGAATGCGCACGAACACGCAAAAGACGAAGGGAAACCTCGATGGGTATATATTGCTAGGACTAGGCAGGTACTACATGGTAGTATCTGGTAGACTAAGGTGGAGATTATCTAATCGAGAGTATGCCTGTTATATAGGTACGGGAAGTGAGCACGGACCAAGACAAAAGGGGTAACTGAGGAATGGTCCGATGTGAAGGAAATCTATGAGTGGACGATAAGAAGTACACGAGGCATCAGAGAGAACGATGGGGAATGTCTGGGAACATGAGAGAAGCGAAGAGTGAGTAATCTGCAGTAAGAAGGATGAGTCACGAAGCTGCGGATGACGTATGCTTGGTAAGTGATAACGGAGGTAAAGAGATAGAGGTCGGGAGACCGGGAGTACCGGGAAACCGAAGAGAGACGATAAGGGAACTGAGACCGGGAAACCGGGAGTGCCGGGAGACCGGGGTGACTGGGTGAGGCAGAGCGAGAAGATACAGGAGCTAAGAGAGACGAAGCAACGTAGGAACAACGAAGAGAGACAGAGAGATGGAGGAACAAGGAGACGGAGGCATAGAGAGACGGAGGAACAAAGAGATGAATAAGCAACGAGACAGGGGAACAGAGAGACGGGGGCATGGAGCGTGTGGCGGGGCCGGGGTCGGGGAGATGCAGAGTGAAGGGAAAAGATAGGGGTATCACAATGAATCGTAACAGTTGGCTGAGGCAGACCAAAGAGCCCACGTTACTAACACAAATGCTACAGTCAATCAGACAGATGCATGCATGATATAATACATACCAGACTAGTGTCATTAACAGTGCACCCAAGAGAGAACTATCTGTACAAATCCTACAAGGAACTTCTTCGGTGGATTCCATCCATCCATGACATCCCCAAGACAAAGCTTGGCGATGCTCTACAACAGGTAAGGAATTTGTTTCTTCGACTTTGTGGAGTAAGACTGAAGTGAGTTTAGCTTGAACAAGGTGCCAACACCGGCTGCACTGATGACACCCACAGGCTTAAAGTGCTAGTCATCAACTGGCTTATGCAAAAGATGCCAAGACCTGATCCTCCCCTCAGCCCTGAAGACAAGAGTAGAAGAGGGTTTTACAATGATGTGACAGGGAGACTCCTATGTCCAGTTGACTATGACTGGGATGATTCCATGTAAGTAATTTCTGACAGTGCTGTGATGTTCAGACTAAGTACTACCCTATGTTATGCTTGGCCCGGGTAGGGACGAGCGTAGCCTCTGGGAACAAGGATGTTGCCTAAAGCAACGGGACGAGCGATGGTGAGTCGCCGGAGTGACAAGCGATCGAGAGTCGCCGGAGTACGAGTAGCTTCAAGGGCTACCGGAGAAGTCAAGTGTATCAGCGACATGAGACTTAGGTGAGGTCGAATGCCTCCAAGGAGTGTGCTCAACCTAAAGGGTGGTTAGCATGGGGCGAAGGGGTAAAGCGTAGCGTCCAGTCAAAAGCAGGACGAGGGCTTTCAGAGGGTCTTCCCGCAGAGGGGTGGCTACAAGGGTATGGGCTAGATTGGACGAGTACGAGAGTACAGGGGAGTCCAGAGGAGATCTAGCTTAGGGTGTCTAAGTAGCATGGCGAGATTTATATACGTAAAAGGGAAAGGCATATGACTAAGCTGATGGAACATCGTGGAACACGATGGGAAGGAAATGAGTAATCCGCAGTACGAAATGAGTCATGAAGACTGTGGATGCGTAAGCGTACAATCTAAGAATAGAATGATGACTAAAGGATTATGAAGCGGGTGAGTAATCCGCAGTAGGAATGAGTAATCCGCAGTATGGAACGTGGCAGAAGCTGCGGATTAGTAACAGTACATGACAAAGGAGAAGCCTGACGAGGAACGAGTTCGAAGAAGAAAGAGAAACGATAGGGGCAAGTCGTAACACCCTAATGACACAGCCAGCAGCGGAAAATCTGTGAATTTCATCTTGACTTTCTCATCACTGCACAATATTGGCCAGCCTTCCTATATGCTAGGGGTCATTCAGATCCTGCCAATCTCGACAATGGACTTTTCAAGGGTGAAATTTTAGTCAAGGTGGGTCCTACATATGAATGCATACATTATCACTGATTTTTCATTTTAGGCCTTCAAGGCTATCTTTATTTCTCCAACTTCCACAGATACCATGGATATTGAGGGTTCCAAGCCAAGTGCTGGCAGGAAACATCATCGAGGTGATAGACAAACATGGAAAAACGTGGCCAAAGTCATAGGTATGCAGACAGTTCAACCATATGCCATAGCCTATGCTGCCTGCCAGGTAAGTCAGTCATATTTACTTCAAATTCAATGCTAATGGATTACTGGACTATATTATAGACTTGTTTCACCTTGTCCTCTGCAGGTTCCTGGGCGATTGTCAATGCTGTGTTAGACACACATGAGTTCTATGAAGCAATAGTGGAGTGGTTTGAAGAAGCCAAGACTATAGAGGATAAAAAGTTTATTGACGAACTTTTGTTATGGTGGAACAGGCAAGTCCCTCAGCTTCTTTACTTTGTGAATGGTAGTAATTGAAAGATCTGAGTGTAGGATGATATTCGGATCAACTTTTTCTTTTTGAATTGAGCGAGATGAATCTATCCAGAAGTCTGTGGTGAAGTCACTGAAGAAGTGCCATATTGCTAGTGTTTAATCTATCATTTAGGTCATGTCTACCACTGGACTTATCTAGTGATACATCACAGTATACTACTACCATCTAGGACTACTGTAATACTTGTTCGTATACTGCCTGGATGTGGCCACCATGAGAGTGAGGATGTGAGTGAGGGAGACATGAGGAACAACATGAGGAACAACATGCTTCATTGTCATTGACAAGCCTGAGGGCAACTTGAAGGGCAAATGAGCATGACACATGAAACAAGGGTGTATGCCTGGGTACTATGCTGTGCAGGCTACTAGGTATAGTATTTGTCTGTGTACTCACACCAAACTCATCATCTCAGGCTATGGCCAAGGGTATTGGAATTACCAGTGCCAGTGAGGCAGGAGGTGAACGACGATGACACTGTGTGTGTGGTGTCATGGTGTGTCATTGTCATCATCATTGCCATTGTTCATCGTCGCGTTATGGAGCCACGCTGGCACACTGTGTCCATCAGCTTGTCAAAGTCGTTGTGGCCAGCATGTCATTATGCCATCATCGTTGTGTCCAAGTCCATCATTGCATCATTGTGTTGCATTGCATGTGTGTCAGTTGAAGTAGCATGCCGCCATGTTAGTCATCATATTGTGGCACACTTTGGCACACTGCTGTGTCATGTCGTCAGTGCATGGCAGGAAAGGGAAGGAGAGTGGCACACCGTTGTGCTGCCATCGTGTCCATTGTCGTTGTGGCAGCATGTTGTTGTGCTATTGTCATTTCCAGGTATATGAGGAAGAGGGAGAGGGCATCACAGTCATCACATGTCATCCTTGATACAGCAAGGGAGTCCACAATGAGGCAAGGTAGGGAGGCAGACATGTGGATCCATGAGTGTGGGAAGCAAGAAAGACCGAGGGCAGGCGAGGGTGTGTCCATTGCAATGGCAGGTAAAGGTGGGGAAGGTGGCACATATGGGGATGTGAACAAGGATGGTGGGGGTGAGGACAAGGACTATGAGATGAGGGCAATTGTGATCACAAAACTACATTGCATCTGCTGTCGATGTTGTTGTATTCTGAGTCATCGGCCTCATGCTGTAGCACATCATTGTGTGAGACAGCCTGAGGTCATCGCCATCATTGTCACATCGTGATGGCATGCTGCCATGCCATCGTTGGTGTGACTAGTAGGTGAAGCAAGTGTGTTGGTCTGTGTGTGAGAAGTTTAAAATTTTGACGTTGTTAAAGTGCAAGTTCGGACTTGTCATGTGTGTTTCACCTTCCTCACCATTTTGTACACTCGGTCCCCAGAAGAATCCGAGCTACCACAACCACCACCACCACATTACCTTGGCAGCGATGATGGCATGATGGTGATGACATGATGACTTGTTGGGACCCAGCATTGTTAATGATGACGGTGCAATGCCAATGTTGTTCGACCACTATGCGACGACCTTAGCAGTGACAATGGCGTGATGCCAATGACATGATGACTCGTCAGGACCCAGCTTTGGCAATGATGATGGCGCAGTGCCAATGCTGTCTAACCGCAGGACCACTAGTACATGATGACCTTAGCAGTGACGACGGCATGATGCCAATGCTGTCCAACCACAGGACTACTACACAATGACCTTAGCAGCGACGACGGCGTGACACCAATGCTGTCCAACCACAGGACCACTACATGATGACCTTAGCAGCGACGACGGTGCAATGCCAATGCTGTCCAACTGCAGGACCACTATGTGACCATGACGACCTGTCGAGACGATGGCATGTACAATGGCTGCCCAGATGCAGTCTATATTGCCATAACCACATGGGCATGTATGCTTGTTCAAGGCTCTCTCACTGCCTTCCTTGCTACGTTCAAGATAACGGCAACATGAAGCCTAACTGGCACAGGTCCACTAAGTACACAATTGTTACGACTGGCCCAGGTAGGGTCGGCCATAGACTCGAAGTGGTACTAGGGCTAAGGCTGGAATGAAGGTCGACAGGGCCTAAGACGAAGGGCGAAGGATACGAAGGTCGACAAGACCTGAGTAGACTGAACTCCGAGTGCTATGGGGATCGGAGGAGACGAAGGGCTAAGAGTCTCGACGTCGAGAAGCTCTAGGACTGAGTAGGCAAAGCCTTGGAGGGGCTAGGGACAACGAGGGGGCTAAGAGCGATGATATTCGAGTAGCTCTAGCTTAGGGTTACATGTCGAGACTGGTACGCTATAAGTACGAACGAGATGGAATGCTGGAGAATGGCATGGAAGTGAGTGAGTCATCCGCAGTATGGAATGAGTCAGAAGCTGCGGAAGGCTATGTGTACAGTAAGCTCGGATCAAAGAGATGAATCATCCGCAGTATGGAAGGAATCGGAAGCTGCGGATGGCAGTGCGATCGGAAGGGATAGGAACGAGGAATGGGAGGTAATCTGCGGAGGAAGTATTGGGAACGATGCAGATATCTATAGTACAGTCAAGCGGTGCGATTTGTAGTGAGGTGTAAGAGAGAAACGGAAAGAGGAAGAGAACGTATGGGCACATCGTAACAACAATGATTCATGGAGACTAGGAATGCAACATGTCTATGGCAATAATGACGACATGATGTCGATGCAGAACCACAGGACCACTACATGGCAACTCATTGGGACAACAGCATGTTGGTATATATTACCACATCCACATGTTGAATCGGTAGTATCCTAATGCTACCGAGTTACATTACATAATTGTTCTAGATTATTCTTTCAGTTTCGCTTATGAATCATAGATAAGGGAAACACATCCCATTAGATATTACTCATCCTTATCTCTTGCTTACTGATCATGTATGAGAAACTTATGCTATTGGCCAGTACTATGTCACATGATCTACTAGAACATTCTACTATGTCACATGACTCTCATAGAATGTTCCATATCTTTCTATAGCTACAACAAGTACAAACATGTACAGTAGTATATAAGGGGCATACCTGATGCCCTTCAATAACAAGGTCTCTTTCACTCATACTGTGATCAATATCTTCCTCAAAGCCTCAACAGCTTTCGCCCCTTTGTACACTCAAGCTCCACCTTACCTAGTAAGTCTTCTACTAGAGAATACTTCCTCCCTCGGCCTGCGCTGCTGCATAGAAGTCTTGTACAACTTCTATACCACATGCTCACCCCCCCCCTTATGGATGCTGGATTCTCCCCTATGTGATCATGAGTAGTCTATGTTGGTAGTAGATGAATGACATTGTTTTTGTTTTGTTTTTGTTTTTCAATCGAGCAAGCTCAAGAAATAACAATTATCAGATTTCTGACAAACCTTTTGTAATGTATGACATTCTAATCTAAATTGTGAACTAGAAAAATGGTTGCAGTTATGTGCAAGTAAACATGAAAATATACTTTGTTGGCTACAACAATATTTATTGTATACTATCACCCATCTGGCCTATTTTATATTGATTGCACAAATGAACCTATCAGATGAAGATGCTCAAAATGAACTGAACTTGACACTTCTGGTGAATTGGCATCTGCATTGACACTCGTGCTCCTAACAACCTAGCATTATAAGCCATTATAAACACTTATACAAATAATAGATAATTGTACACATTTTAAGACCTTATAAGGTTATGTTGGAATATCATTATTTTTGTTACAGTATGTGTCAACAAAACTCTTCCCTTACATGTATCACCTTCCTGACAGTTATTTAACAATGACATCAGTGTAACTGTAATGTTGAAATCCAAGCATGAACGAAAAACTCACCTATGAGTACACATTGGACACAGACTGTAGACATCACAAGTACTGATGTTCTTGCTTAATAAAAGTATATGTGTATACACATTTTTGACTACCCTCCAATTAGTTGGCCTTGCCCACCTTTACCCCAGTGTGTGATGTATGTCTTTTCTGTCTGTCTAACACTTATTTTCTACCAGACCTACCATTATGAGGTATATAAACCTATACTAACCTGATCAGCCTTGCTCACTCTGGTCAACCTATGTGATGTGTGTCATTTTTAACTCTCTGGCACTTATTTTCTACCTGACCTACCATTATGAAGAGCATGTAAAGCTGTAACAATCTGATAAACCTTGCCCACCATGGCTGCTACAAAAGTGTATGATAAGTGTCTTCACTGACTATCTGACACTTATTATCCATTGAACCTATTGTTGTAGAAGGCATACAAAGGTGTGTCAGGCTGATTGACCTTGCCAATACTTCCCAAACCTGGTGATGTGTCTTTACTAACTGTCTGGTGCTTGTTCTCCACTTGACCTACCATTGTAAAGGGATTATAATGCCTTTTTATTATTCTACAAATTAATTTCCTTCACAAGGCATGATAAGGTGTTATCAGAAAATCTACAGTCTCATGATGTATCTGCAGAAGAGTCTTGTAACACGATCAAGTGAGATCCAGTTCATTTTGCAAGCTCTGATTGGCTTGGATAAGCCCAACCAGGCCAGACCTGAGCGCTGAGCTATGCAACTCAAAACAAGCTGCCCATTGGAGCAGCTTGAAGCTTGAAGCTTGAAGGAGCATCCTGGCACCATGGAATGTGTGGAAATTATCTGCCTGGCACCAGAACAACGATTTAACCAAGCCACAAGCAGACCTCTAAGTCCCTCCAGTACATCTCCACCGAAAGGAACATCATCAATCAGATTCCCATAACTTATGATGTGGTTAGGTCCAATGTGCTTAGGTACCTCAAGTATCGTCATGGGTGTACGATGCTTAGGGTGTATCCAGTCTAAATTTCTAAATTAGAATTTCTGGTCACAACGGATTTCATAACGACTGCCAGCTCTTTTTTTTTTTTTTTTTAAGTCCATTTCCGTCCATTGTGGGGTATAAGACCCTATGTAGGATGCTCTGTACTAGGTACTAGGGGCCTCCTGGCCCTGCCACTTCCCTTGTTCTGCGAATGCCCCATGGGCCGCCGGGCATAAGGCCCCCCATGGTCCTGTCATTTCCTCCGACAGTTTTAGATGCATGAACTCTAATCTGCAGGCACCTTTGCTCATTTACTGACGTGTGGTGGTGTCTGGCATATTCTGTGGGTTTAACATATACTCGAGCCGCAACAGCAGCCAGGTAGGATAGGAGTGGGGTGTGGTGTGATGTGTATGTAATGTGGATAGAATTTAGGGAAATCTTCGTATGGGGTGGGTCATAGGAGATTCTGTTTTGCATTGAGTTCTCCTTCAACCTTGAACAAGTGGTCAAGTGAGGTGGTCAGTTCTGTTTTGGGCGCGTTACTGTTTTGGACTATTTGGTGCAAGTGGATATGTCACCTAGTTGGTTATGCAGTCGCATGGTCACATTGATAAAGTTTAGGGTATCGGTTATTGCTGGGAAGGTGGTCACTGGTAGGTGCGGTATGTCTGTGGATTTACGATGGAGTTTCGACTCTAGTTTTGTCCTCTGATTGGCATATCTTGGGCAGAGTAAAAGGAAGTGTCAGATGTCTTCTCATTCGCCTGGGCATGCTGTACAATATGGGGAGTCAGCTTTACCGACGCAATGTAAGTATGCATTTAGAGGGCAGTGTTTGGTTCTTAGCCATATTAGTAGAGATGTTTGTCTTCTTGTAAGCAATGCGGTGACTTTGAGGAAGGAGCCTGAGAGTAACTTGTTGTCGATTTGGTTGGCAAGTTTGTAGCACGGTGAGTTGGACCAGCATTTTGCCCATCTGTTCGTTTCTCTTTTTCGCTGCTGTTGGATTAGTGCTGATATGCTTAGAGGTAGACACATTTTTCGAAGGTAGAGAGGGAGTCATTTAGATTTTGTATAACTGAGTCCCTCTGTCGCTGCTTCTTTGGCTTGTATATCTGCTATCTCGTTGCCTTCGACGTCTTCGTGTCCTGCGATCCATCAGATGGTGATGTCTGATTTTTGGATTTTATGCTTCTTGCGTATGGCGCGGACGAGCCTAGAGAAATGGTCCATCAGGTAGTGTCCTGGTTTAGTGGATGGTTGTTCACTAGATTTTATTGCTGCTTGGTTGTCCACAAATATGGAGATTGGTAGGTTTAGTTCTTGTTCTCCTAGTAGTAGTTTCGCTGCCAGTGTTAGACCTACTGCTTCCGCTTCATAAACGGTGTGTTCGGTTTCCATTCCTAGGTGATACTATCGGAGTATTTTATGTCGTTTGTTAGGGTTGATTAGTACAGCCGCCGCACCTATAAGTCCGTCAGTTCCGGAGCCATTGCTGTATACTTTCAAGTTTGTACCTGTGGTTATCATGTCATGTTCCTTGATGGCATGTTCTTTGTCAATTGTGATATGGGTCTTGTAGGGTGCCAGTAGGTATGATGAGAGGTGTCATGCTGGGGTGATGGTCTCGATGAGGTCTGGTTTAACGTCATAGCTGTGGATGAGGTAATGGAGTGATGAGCGGTGGTGTTTCACGTAGCTTTTTGCCACTCACTGTATCATCGAATGTAGTGGGTGGGTAGTCGGGAGTGCCACCATGTGGAGGGTTGCTTGATAACAGAGTGTTTGGATGCATTGGTCGATTGGCATGATTTTTGCATGTGTTTCCATGACGTCCGTTGCCGTGGTGCATAGCACTTCTGTGATGGTGAGGAGAGCTAGTCTTTGGACCTGGCCTAGTTGTTTTTTGGCTGTTCCGATTGATCCTCTATTGGGGGTATCAGTGTGGACTGAGAATGTGGGTACAAACCATAGGTTGATGGCATAGAGCATCTTTGGCATGGCTACTGCAGTATATAGTTGTCTAGCTAGCGCCATAGGTACTCTGTTAGCCGACTGTTACGACTTGCCCCTATCGTTTATTTTCCTCGTCTCTTTCCTTTGACTTGTCTTTGTCATGTACCATTACTAGTGTTTAAAGATCCGGTCATAAGACCGATAAAAAACCGTAACCGGACCGGAACTGGACCGCAAAAGACCGAACCGATTGTCCGGTCCAGTCCAGTCTTTTTCCAGTTACGGTCCGGTCTTTTTGATTTTGAGATTTTCGAAAAACCGATAAAAACCGGTCGTAACCGGTCGTAACCGCTTAGCGGTGTTAGCCCCTATGGGATAGGATATTGACCGAATTTCCCTGATTTTTGCATATTTTTACGAATTTTACCGAGCGAGTTATGTTAATTCTACAAAATACCTTCTCCAAAATGAGTGATTACTCGGAATTG
Organism: Leccinellum luteum; assembly: GCA_038091855.1. Taxonomy (NCBI): domain Eukaryota; kingdom Fungi; phylum Basidiomycota; class Agaricomycetes; order Boletales; family Boletaceae; genus Leccinellum; species Leccinellum luteum. Next base: position 13,407 of record JBBPPG010000930.1, read on the forward strand.
GGCATATCT